>BGZK01000818.1:0-274663 GCA_005406025.1 Eumeta japonica | reverse complement strand
AGATATGCAGTAATTTTAAAACGTTTTAATAGGAAAATATTGACACAGACATGGCTTTAGCTACATTAGTTTTAGCTACACTGCCTGAATTCACGCCTGCCCAGCGCGTCGCCCCTTGTGCATTCTGCTCGCCACGACCCCTAACTTCTTCTCTTTATATTTTACCGGAATTGCTTTTTGTTTGATTGCAATATCAAATATTGAGCGGTGTCACTGTACACTTGACGCCAACCAAAATTATACAATATAATTCACTTGGAAGACGAATTTCTGGAAAAAGAAAATAAATTAGGTCGATACGATACAAAAAAAGACAGTGTTTTATTAAGAAAAGTCGTTTAACTCATGTAAGAAGATTGATCTGTTTTAAAGAAAGCGACGTTTTTATCACCACATCGATTTTCATGCAATAGTTATTTCTCTTCAAATGCCTTCTCCGAAACTCTCTCGAAGGATTAACCTACGTCGGCGTCGTGACCCCGCCGGTCCCTAGCTTGTGCAAATCAGAGAAAGTATTGACTCGTTTGACAAATGTGTAAGAGCGCATTCTGCACAAATGGCGTCGGGATCGCGGCTGACTGATGGAGCGCGCCCGACGTTGATTTATACGCGGCCGCCGGACCCGCGCCCGCGCCGCGCCCGCGCCGCGCCCGCGCCCGCTGCCGCCTCCGGATGTATTAATTTTGTGGACTTGTGTCTTTTGCTGGTAATAAAAACTCCTGGTGACTTGCTGGAAGATGTTCGTTTTCGAATGGAATCAAGTTTATTGGAAAAATAGCTATGGACATTTTTTATTTCAATAGTGAGGTGAGAAACTCATTCATGTTCCTTTAAATAGATTAATTTTTGTACTATGTCCGTGACTTGGATTGTTTAGAATTATTTTCGAAAATAAATTTAATTTGCATTAGTCGAATTTGATGAAATTAACCCTATATATTAACCCAAGATACACCCAATTTACCTGTCAAAACTTCACGAAAATTCGTCTAGTATATTTGAATATTAACGAGTCCGAACAGAAAGGCAAACTTTTTAAAAATAGTCTTGTTCTATTCTGCTACACTCGCCACAATAATCAACAATTAATTATTGGCAAATACTTTCAATATATAGGCCTGAAAGTTCTTTAATTTTATTATATGCATTTTTATGCATATATCTTAAGCATATACATACATATGATAATCGTATAAAAAACTGTTAATAACAATGACTCAGCGAGGAACTTGCCACTTGAAACCTGTACTCTATTGGATTCGATTGTTATACGGCCGTTATTGACTGTGATAGCAAACCACTCGAGTCTCGACATCCGACTCCTATACTAAGTACATATTTATGTCTGTCCTTGCACTGACGCGCATGATGAATCTAGCTTAAAATAAATTTATATTAAGCTCTTAAATATAACGTACTAATTAAACGCTATAAAATTATATAAAATGTAATATGTGCTCTTCAATGAATGCTGTTTTTTGACTAATTTAATTTTGTAATACTGAAGTTACAACTGAAATGCGTTCAACTAAAATTTTTGTATGTACCTATATAGTATGCAAAGACAGACATACAGTCTAAGTACAAACGTAATCAAATTCACTCGCAAGTTTCGACAACCAGGGAAGATTTCAGCGCGTATCAAAACACCTATAAAACTTAACTAATAATTTAATTAGTTGAGTACGCATGAGACAGAAATTTGGCTGCTGATGAGTAGGTTCTAGCTCAAAGATAGCCGTGACGCACCACTGGAGAAACGATGCATAACGCGTGGATGATCTCATTTTGCATTACCTTGCACTGCCGCGCCGTCTTACTCAGTTTTGTTTGCATTACTTTTTATTTCACATTTTTTCACATCTTCCCAAGATATCATCAGGTCGTGGAAGAAGTTTTTTTGTATATTATTTAAAAATTCAAGATAATTTTTCATCATTGTTTATATATATATGAACAACAACAAATTGTTATATATATATTTCATCACTACAATAGAAAAATGGCGGTACATTGTTTATACTTTTTATTTTTCTTTTTTAAAATATCGTCTATGTAAAGGTGTCAAAACTAGCCGGATACAAACAGCACAACTAAAGAGATTTTATTGCAACTTTGTACTTATAAAATACGAAAAACCTTTTCTCCCAACCTAATATTATTTCATATTGAGGTGCTTGGAGTTAACTCGATATTTAACAATATCAATGTAATTGTACTTGTATTTTAAATGAAATTAATATTAACGTAGTTGAAGAAGTTAGCCAACAGAAGTATTAGACAAGAGGAATGAAAATTGGTCTTATACAATATTTATTCTCTTCTCGTATCCATGTTACCGGAACATTGTTTTTCGGCTGCCCGTTTCGCCAGCAGGTATACGACTCGCGGCAGGTGAGTTGTATTTCTGCATGTGATAGAAGAAAGTTTTTCCTCTGTTGTGCGCCATTTGTCATCGTAGGAATTACGGCTAAACGTCTTTGTTAATGGGCCGTACGACATTTACCGGTAACCGGGAGTTGCCCGCAAAAAGACTTGCACGAAAGTCGTATCGTTGTAATTCGTTCGTTCCTAGCGACATTTCCTTTTCCCTTATGCTCGTCGTCTACGACGTCGACTATAATGATTGAATTGTTTTGATTTGCCAACGAATCCTTGGTCGAATTTCGACCTGTTCGAAGTATGTTATCACGTGCTTCTAAATCTTTTTGCGGATATCATTCTTGTGTTAATGTCAAGTACATACAATGAAAATATGTTTAAAAATCATCCACATAGATCGACTAATTGAAGTTGGTTTTGCACTCGACTTTTAAGGTGGAGTAGAAAAAAAATGTGCTTTTTTGTTTGTTTGTATATTTGTTTGTTTGTGTATATTTATTATTTGCTTTAATACTCATTCCGTATTGAAATTTCATATGTGAATAGGTCTTTGACTCAGTTGCTTTCACTATAAGACTTGAATTTTCGGAATTGCAAGTTCAACACTGGTTTCAGGTCGTTTTACCAACATTTCAATTTGGCATAATCGATTTTAGTGAAACTTTCACGTATTGATAAATCTTTGTTTATCAAGACACACGAGGTACTGCTGAATTGAACTCACCATTGACTTCATTTGAAAATTTACATTTGGAAATACTCTTACAAATAAGAAAATTGAATAAAACTATTCTGAAATGGCGAATCATTTAAGATGAAAAAAAATCCATAAATACACCCAAAAAAATAAAACTGATTTTGGCACAAAATATACGTTTAAGCATAGAATACGTATTCTCAAGTAAAGGTATTTAAATACTGAACATTCAGCATATAATTTATGGAATATTCGTGGGGTTTCGTTGAAGTATTGCAGTGCGGGAGGGCAGCCAGCTTGAGTGCTCTTGAGTACTAAGTCATAAATCTGGCTATTCCATTCGGTTTTTAGAGCGAACAGAAAAAGTTTTTGTGTTTATTACACTTGTTACTTAATTGAACAGCATCGTTCAGTCTTGGCACTAGTCTACAGAAGTATGATTATTTTTACAGTATTTGTCTGGTTTTGCATTACACTTAAACTACATAATTTATATTAATGGAATATTACAACTCTGTTTTACTCCTTAATATAGTCGTAGCCATGTAACCGCATACATACTTACTACCAAAAATTACAATTTTTTTAAAGAATTGACACTATGGATATCCAAAAACACATTTTGTTATATTTGAATAACATGGCATACAATTTTGTTATGAAATTAATTATTACTGTTAGTGCTGAAGTTTATAGAGCAAACGCCGGTTAATCCAGTTTTTATTATTAATTTTCATATATTTATCGCGAGTAACACTCATCTTTATTACTGGACGAAATGTTAAAAAATTGTGGCAGTAGGTACATTAGCTAAATAGTATTGAATTTATACTGTGTTTCTTTATTCAATTTTTTCCTTACGTTTTATTTAAATAGTAGTAATTTGGGTATAGTTTTTAACTGATAGACAAAATAAATTAATAAAATTGTTGTTCTGTTCGATTTTATTCGCTCCACTGCTGAGATAGGCAATCAAACAATCACTTATTTCAAATTGTAGGGCTCAGACTTTACAAAAATTCCTTCGCGTTGGCCCAGGATAGATCGGGAGCCGCCGACGACGTCTTCGGCGACGCGATGACGAGGCCGGAACCAACGACTTAACACGATCTCCGGGGCACGGAGCGAATTCGGGTTTACGTTGTTAAACTTATCAATAATTTAATTCGCCTGGTGCCTCATCGTTAGGAGGCTCTCGACTACTAGAGCTATCACCGCACAATAGAACAGTATAATTTTTATATACCGCTCCACCATCAATCAAACATTGTCGTACGAGAAATAAATAATAGAGGGACCAGCCACGTCGGCGTCGTCCTCGCCCCGTGACGCTCGGAGGGCCGGCCGCCCTCTCTCCGCCAAAACGAATTACTTATAGTGTTGACTCCAAATAGAAGAGTCGCATTCATATGGGAGTGTATCGAATGGCCATTGTGTCGCGCGGACGGCGCGAGGGCCGCGGCTTTTGTGCGTTCGCGCATTCAATAGCTACAGTGAGCTGTTCGGACGACGCGCGCGGCGCCTCGCTTAGTCCGTTCGGGCGCAGCGACCGTCCGCTGCGACGTTGTGGGGACGATCCGCTCAGTCAAAATCTATACGAATCACCGAAATAAAAATGGAACGTTAAATCCGTAAAGTAGTACACAATGCGTCGTCCATCTTACACTTCCCCTTTTTTCTCCTGTTTATTGGCAGGCACTCGCGTGTTAGTTGCTCTGGGCCCAGAACACGGTGCCCTGTCAGTTGGCGCCCAACTTTATTTCCCCACTCCTAAACACTGCTAGCCTTATTATCAATCCAAAAATCCTGAAATGATCATCCGCTTTAAATAAACTTATTTAACTAATATCTTCGAAACACTTCAATTACATTTCATTTGGTTCTTATAAATTAATGTAGCTACTAAAGTACACCATAATATTGCAATCATTTCATCTTTCCTGAAAATATTGTATTCCAGTTTCATGAAAACAGTAACAGAACTGAAATTCTAAAACACAGAGGGAGAAGTGGTTTCGGGTAACTATATCTAGTCACACGGTCACGGTCACGTGTAATTTACCTATTCTCATTTTAACTAGGTAAATAATCTATTTATACAATTTTAATATTATTCATATATGTAAATTTACTATCTTACAAAATAACAAACTTCGGTGTTGCTATATACGTAGCATCCTAATTATTAAATTTCATTAAATATTCACTATCTACTACTAATAAATATTGACTGCGGTTACATAAACGTTCATATTAATATTTCAATTCGCGAGTACATACATCGCGACTAAAAAGGAGAAAACAAGAGAAGTAGGTATAATAACGTATAATTTAAATAAGTATCAAAAACGAAAAAAAAAATAGTACCAATCATGAATTTAAATGCAGCTTTTTATTAATTTTTCCTCACCTTCGTTCCAATAAAAAAAGTTCGAATTCTAGACCTACATGTAGATGAGACTCATGCAAATAATGGGTGAAAACTAATTAATAATTAGAAATAAATATGATTAATAAATAAAATAGACGGTGCCTTAGTCACAACGTTACAAACTATTTGGAAGACATTAAATGAAATGACTGAATATATTTTTAAAACTTCACATCCATCAAAATTAGATACTCTTCTCTAAATTAATTCATTTTTCAACTATCCAATGAACGCGATATTGGGGCGACGATTGTACAACTGAGACACGCACGTACGAAACGGAAATTAAAAAATAAAACATAGAAATGGCCGTTTGTTAATAAAGAAATGGAATTTTAGCAGACACGAAACCAAAGAGGAATTAAACAAAAAATAACCTCTAAAAGAAAAAAAAAATGAATCGAATAAACAAGAGGCTGGCTAGAAAAATACAATATATTTTATAAACGATAATAGAGTACTAATGAACGTTTCTTAATTAAGTCCACATAACAGAGTACTAAGTTAATGATAATAAGACAGATGTAAGTATGATTTTTAAGGAGTCATCTCATCTCATTAAAAAAGTCACAAAGATATTTTGAGTCCTCTCAAAAACACGAATAATTTTATGAGTATTTTGTTCATTATCCTTAGAAAGTTGTCCTCGAACTTGTTTTTTTTCAGTTTTGATTAAAAATGTTGAGTGAGACACTGAAACAAATTGATGTTCTAATTCGTTATGACCCAACGACGGGCTAAGTTTTCAATTTAATCAAAGTCTCTTTTCTCTTTTTTAAGTTTCATTAAATATGTTCAACTTGTGTAAATATATATTTTATGTACAATGGCCTAGTACTTTGCTTGTTAGATTGGCTCACCGGGTTTTCTTATACAGCCATTCTATTCAAACCTTCGATTATAGTTGCAATGGCGATGTGGCGTGAACTTTACTAAACTTTCAGCTGATTTAGCTTTTCTTTATGAGGCTGACTGAATCCTCAATGACGGCCCATTTATTTTTATGGAGTCAGACCTCTTAGTATATTGAAGAGGGAAAAATGTGAAGAAGGAAAATCCGTATCTAAGTGAAAAGGAATATCTCCTTCGAATTGTGTAGCCTGTGAAGTTTAGTATAGAATTATAGATTCTTAAGACAATGCTGTTACATTTATCGTCACGATCCGAGTTTGTTTGGTTGATTTCGTACTTGCACCTAATAGGTACAATTGATAATAACAAAAAATACATCCTGGATCACCGTGTGTGCATTTCCTTGTTAAAGATTTTTCTCATTCAAGATCGTACAAGTATGACGTAGAAAGTCGATATGCGTGTATCTAACAACGGTCTTACACAGTATTGGACGTATAAAGAACAAAAAAAATAGTGGACGTCTTTTTGTCAATTTGAAAAAAAGAAAAAAAATTAATTCGTTTATACTTTTCGTCCATGCTCCACTTCAATAAAATTGATTTTGATGGTTTTTAAAGCGCAATTTTTTCAACCCAACGAGTTTTGAAACAGAAACTAAACGAGGTTGTCAAGCGTCATACACGTGTGTCATGTTACATTTTCTTGACATGAAGGAATTGTTTTTTTGGTTAAATTGTAACCAGACAATCCTCATATACATTATCGCCAGATAGATTAATATGCATAATAATATTAATTATAAATTAATTTACAGCGATCAAATATAGTTTTGCGTCGTATGTAGACATGTAATATAAATCAATTATTGACCGATTTCTGAAAGTGTATGATAATGGAAATAATATGTGCAAAAATGGAAATAATTTAAATCAAAAAAGGGAAATTTTGATTTATGAATATTTCTGTCTTCAAAGACTTCCATAAACCTTAATACAAATACTCTAAAAGGGAAACTTTTCAAACGGTAGCAGCGTAAGACCAATCCCTTCACGCCGGCGGCGTAACCTTAAAAAGGCTAATTTCGAAAGAGTCCCAGGAAACGGCGGATACGCGCAAAAACGTGAAACCGGGCCGATTGTACACGTAAAAAAGTTAATATCTGCGGAGGGAAATTCTCGAAAGGCTGACGTCGTCGTCGGCGCGGGCGCCTGCGCGCGCGGAGCGGCAATTCGGCACAAAAAGCGTTCCCGTCCGATTATTAGGGGCTTAGTACAAAAATATCATTCGCTCTCGTTAATTGGCCCTCCGGAGGGCGGCCCTCCGCGCCGGGCCGGCGCACTCGCCCGCCGCTAATTCACCGTGAAAATGGAAAACAATTTAGGAATTATGGAATTATACGGACGCGGCCGCCGCCGCGCCGGCGACTCGACGACTTCGTGAATTGTACATGATCTAATTGGGGCGTGTGCGGCTATTCAAAAAACTTAATTCATGCTTTCAGGGGTTTCTCGAATCGCTCCCCTCTTGTAGGGGATCGTGATCCCGGCGCATGACTTGGATAAATTTCCTCCGAAGATTTCTGCCCCAAATCTTTTTTAATTTTAAGGATATATTTGATAATTTTAGGAGAAATACATTCGATTTCGAATAGTATAACGAATGTGACGGCGGTCAATCATAAGGTTGCTTAATAAATTTTGTAGAATGAGACTTCTACGTAAGAGATTAATTAGGTGTTGTTTGTTTGTTTTCTCGACCGTCTGTCACAATTTTTTTTTACTAAAACGTATTCGGAGTCAAACTTTAGATTATAAAAAGATCAATAACAATGGAAGATCCCGTAAAATTGGCAAGGCGACTGCATGTTATGTGAATGTGGTTATTATAGGCATTGAAAGTGCAAATTGTAATATTCAAATTTTTAGTCGTGAAATGATACCACCAAACTATTCATCCGAAATTTGTTCATTTGAAAATCATTGATCATTCAGTGTTTTCAATCAGAATGAGGAGTCCTTATTTAATGAAGAAGATGAACATTTTGATACAGTTTAATTTTTATTCAAAACTAAACCATTTAGAAATCGTAAGTGTATATTATACAGTGCGTGTACAGGCAACGAATACTTACACTTATAAATTAAAATCTGCGGTTGTCTTTTTTTTTTTAATTATGGATGGATGAATGACAATAAAATATATGAAGTTAAATGTAGGCATGTGTGCGTAGAGTGTCTTTGTGTATTACACATAGACAAACACACTTGTTTGTGCGGTGTTTAAGTGCGTACATTTATGTACAAAACGAGTTGCTATTTGTCAGTTCTATAGTTTACAACTAGTCAATTGTCATTTTGATGCTAAGGCCCCCGGAGCCCTCCTAACGATTGGTTTTAAGAAAACAATGTAGTGGAATACAAATATACCGTGTTGATGTATTTCAATACATGATGAAGATGAAGCTATATCTCAAGTAGCTTCATCTTCATCACGTATTTCTTTCCACATTGAAATCATATCAAAAATTATAATGTTGTGAAATACTGCATGGTAAGCAGAACCGACAATGGAATTGTGAAATAGAACGAAAGTGTATCAAGAGTGACGGCGGGAGTGGAATTAAGTCGGGAAACGGCAACGGTAACAGCGGGAGGAGTTGCGAGCAGAAAGAGCAGATGTCTGATGTTCAATAAATTTCACAAGTTTTATAACTTAATTGACGCCTGCATGGTATAATGAATAAAACTTAAATTTTCAAAAAATTGAATCTCGTTATTCGTTCGTTTTAAGTAGTTTATGCGGTATAGGAAAGGATGTGAGTCTGAAATAAGTAGAAAGGTTAGTGCTTTAGATAAAAACCTCTATAAAGCTGCATCAGATACTATCGAATACACTAAACATTTTTGCATTTCGTATATTTTATACAACGGTACTTTTTCAGACTTATACAACTCAATACGAAGTATAAAATTTCGCGTAACGACTTGACGCCTGCGCCGGATTTTTTTTTCGCTGTCATAAAACGGCAGCTCCGTCAGATGCCGCACAATCAAGCGTTTTTATTTGAAGAAATATTCCAAACCTCGTATCATAAATATGAAATTTATACATCGCGAAATGTCGAAAATATCTATTTATCCGTAGCCAGCGCCGGCCGCGCCGGCCCGCACATAAAACGTTAGTTAAAAAGGGGATCCTTCGGCAACGCCGGGCGCGTAAATATTTTTATAACCTATGATAAAGATAACTATTCGAAACCGACTGCGGCAGTAAAAAAGAAATGCACGGGTTCGTAAGCGACACCAGGGTGGCCACGATTCGAGCTGCGGCGGCGAACGGTTATTGTGCTCATTTCCATAACTTTGGTGTTTGCGAACAATATTAGGGCGGCTATGATTTGAGCTAAGACAAGGAGCTGTTGTTGCATTTAGTTTTATAACTTTAGTGTTTGTGTGACGGAGCGTGACAGTGTTTGTGAAACGAAGTGGTTGTAGGTGTGTCTACAACACTACGGTGGCCATGAATACAGTTGGCACGACGAACTGTTGTCGTTCTTATTTTTTGTAGATTTCACATTAAGGTGACTACGATTTGAGTTGAGACGACGAACCATTATTCTACCCAATATTATATGTCGAATGTTTATAAGAGACGTTAGGGTTGCCATTAATGGGTTAAATGTTTGTTTTGTAGAGTAATAAATATTGCAATCTATACTAATATAATAAAGCTGAAGAGTTTGTTTGTTTGTTTGTTTGAACGCGCTAATCTCCGAAACTACTGGTGCGATTTGAATAATTCTTTTTTTGTTGGATAGTCCATTTATCGAGGAAGGCTATAGGCTAAATAACATTACGCTATGACCAATAGGAGCAAAGACAGAGCGGTAAATGTGTAAAAACGGGGAAAATTATTCATTTTGAAGGCTTTCTTTGCGTGCTGCGAAAACGGTTCAAGATACACAAAAATATGTATGAAAGAATTATTCCTCTATACATGATCTAAAAAAGTCCGCGACGGCATATGTCTATCTTTAAGGTTTAGTCACAATGACCGTTTTATGGTACCAAATTTGGTCGAAATAATTTGTTTAAGTTGTATCAACATAATAATATTAATCTTTATTCAAATATAAATATAAATATGTTGTTGGTTAAGAGTACTTCATTGTGAATAAAATTGTCTTTGACATAGCTTAATTTCAACAAAAACTTTAAAGATTACAATGATAAATAACTCCGAAACAAAACCAACTCGCTCTCTGCGCTCACTGCGCTGGCCGGCGCGGGAGAGAGGCGGTGCTTGCGGGCAAGCCGGGGGGGGTGCAGCTCTACGAGATACCATGCCGCGCGGCTCACTCGCGCGGTCGGCTCCTACTGAACGGTTGAATACAGCGCTAATTTGTTTATGCGATATAATTATCATCGTAATATTACTTTTAAACACAGTTTCATTTTGAGGTTGTTTTCTATATAGTAGGTACTTTATTTGTTTTAGGATAGTATTTAGTGACACAATAATAACACTTTTTGTTTTCATGTAGATTATTAATTAATAAGTATGTGTTTTTAAAAGTATAGTATCGTTTGTTTTAAAAATAGTATTCAGTTTCTAATATTTTTTGTGGTACATAATACCTGTAGGTACCTAAATAGGTATCGCCTACTTAATTATTCTTATTAGATTAGGGTTTAGTTTAACGTATTTAGTTTCTATTTTTTTTTCGCTTTAGGTAAAACCTGTAAATAGGTGTGGTCTACCTATTTATTCTCATTAGATTAGGGTTAAGTTTAAGTATAAAGTTTGTTAACTTATTTTCATTTTACGGATTTTCTTTGACATAATCGTTAAAATAAAACAATTAGGTTCCTAATTATTAATCTTACGTTTTTTACGAGTTACGCTTTAGTTAAGTTTTCATTTTCTACGTTCTTTCTTCATCACTATAATGCCGAGAAAAGAACTCAGCTCTCGGCAGACTGTTACTGCAAAGCGGCTGCGAGTTTTGCGCAGCAATGAAACTGAGGATGAAAATATGCACAGGTTGGCTACACAACGAGCAATTACTGAACAAAACCGTGCAAGGGAATCAAGCGTTGAACGTTCGCAGCGTTTAGCGTCACAAAATTTCCGAACTTTGGCGAACCGGCAACGGGAATCGAGTGCTGATCGTTCTCAACGTTTGGCCTCACAGAATGCCCGAACTTTGGCTAACCGCGATCGGGAATCCAGTGCTGAACGTTCTCAACGTTTGGCCTCACAGAATTCCCGAACTTTGGCTAACCGTGATCGGGAATCAAGCGCTGAACGATCCCAACGATTAACACAGCAAAATGCCCGATCAACTAGGAATAGAACTCGCAGACAACATAATTTATTAAATGCTGCTTTTGCTTATGATTGTACCGTTGACTATTCTGAGCTAAATGATATTGATATTGGCAGAATGGATAAAATATGCAACTTATGCAAGCAAAAATGGGCAGCTGAAACTCCTGGATTGTGTTGTAGTGGTGGCAAAGTAAATATACCTATAATTCCGGAACCAACATCCGTTTTAAAGGAACTGATATCAGGCTCACATCCATCATCTAAGCATTTCTTAAATCACTCAAGACAATATAATACATTATTTCAGATGACTTCATTTGGTGCCAAAGAAATTCGTGAGGGAAACTTTATGCCCACTTTTAAAGTCCAAGGGCAAGTTTATCATTTAATCGGTGACTTACTTCCAGCTGTAGGCACAACCCGAATTCCTACAAATATATTTTGTTTCCCATGCAGATCAGGTATCCTTGCGCTCAAATTTAAACCCAAGCTTGCAAATCGATCTTATCGACGTTCTCCAAACATATCTTCATGATCATAATACGTATATTCAAAGTTTTAAGTACAATCTAGAAAATAGACCACCGAATGATTTAAAACTTATCATTCATGCTGATGTAAAACCTCCTAATGAGCATAGAGGTCGGTATAATGCGCCGGTAGTAGATGAAGTAGCTGTTCTTATGATAGATGAAGACAAAGGTCCCCGTGATATTGTATTGACTGTGAGAGATGGTCGACTTCAACGAGTTTCTGAAATTCATAGATCTTATGACCCGCTTCAATATCCCTTACTGTTTCCCTTGGAAACGACGGATACTGTATTAATATTCCACAGCAGAATACTACGGCTACATCTAAAACTGTTTCATGTATGCAGTTTTATGCATTTAGATTCATGGTGAGAATAAATGACTTTAACAGTATACATTATTTTAAAGGATTATTCAACCAATATTGTGTTGATATGGCGGCAAAATGATTTCTGAGAGGCTGAACTTCATCAAAAGAAATCAAAAAATTGAGAGCAGAAGATTACATTCATTTAAGAGATGCCGTCGTAAATGATGGACATTTAAACGCTTCTAATATTGGCCAGCACGTTATATTGCCGTCGTCATTTACAGGATCCCCAGATTCATGAATGAAAAAGTCAAGATGCCATGACATATGTCAGGAAATTTGGAAGACCTGACCTCTTCATTACATTTACATGTAACCCGAATGGCCAGAAATAAAAGTGAGTTATTGCCCAATCAACATTCTTATGATAGACACGATTTAATTTCTAGGGTATTTCATTTAAAACTCAAAAATGATAGACCTATTAACGAAGAAACATATTTTTGGCCCATCGAAAGCCTTTGTTTACAGTGTAGAATGGCAAAAGAGGTTTACCTCACGCCCATATTTTATTGTGGCTGGCTAACAAAGTTCAACCAGATTCTATAGATGCAATAATATCGGCTGAAATACCTGACATACAACAAGATCCGATTCTTCATAATATTGTCATAAAATATGATACATGGTCCTTGCGGATTTCATAATCCTGCATCACCATGTATGAAAGAAAACGTTTGTTCTAAAAAGTACCCGAGGCATTTTATTTCGGAAACACAAACGGGGATGACGGTTATCCAACCTACAGACGCAGGTCTCCAGATAATGGTGGATTCACAGCTATAATTCGTGTAAAGGTACAGAAATGAGCGTGGATAATCGTTGGGTGGTTCCCTATAATCCACTGCTGTCACGCATTTTCAATGCACACATTAACGTAGAGTTTTGTCAATCGGTCAAAGCTATTAAATACATCTGTAAGTATATTCATAAAGGTTCTGATCAAGCCACATTTTCGTTACAAAGTAATAACGACGAAGTAGAAAAATATCTAAATGGTCGCTATATAAGTTCCTCGGAGGCGTTTTGGAGAATTTTTCAATTTTCGATTCATGAACGTTTTCCGGCAGTAGTTCATTTAGCCGTTCATTTGGAAAATGGACAAAGAGTATATTTTATAATAATGAAAATCTCCAAGATCGTGTGAACAATCCTTCATCAACGACACTTACAGCGTTCTTTGATCTCTGCAAAAGCGACGATTTTGCAAAACCCTTTATATCACGAAGCTCCCCAGTATTACGTTTGGCAAAGAAATTCATTTTCTAGAAGAAGACGCGGGCAAGATGTTGAGGGATATCCGGTGTAAAAAGACACAACTTTAGGCCGTGTTTATAACATTCATCCAACTCAAACTGAATGTTTTATTTAAGAATGTTACTGCAATATGTTCGCGGTCCAATGTCATTTCAACATCTACGAACCGTGAATGGTGTTATTTTCCAAACGTACCAAGGCGCTTGCAAGGAATTAGGTTTACTGGAGGGAGATGAACATTGGCAAAATACCATGTCCGATGCAATTATATCCGAGCCAGCTACAAAATTAAGAGAATTATTTACCACTATCCTTATATTTTGCCAACCATCTGACCCCTTAGAGTTATGGAATAAATTTCGTGATGCTCTATGTGAAGATATATTAAACAGAATGCGTAATGAGAATCAGGATATGACATTAGCATATAATGATGATATATACAATGATGGACTAATCATAATTGAAGATAAAATTCATGAGATTTCAGATAAATCCCTAACCGACTTTGGGCTTCCTGCAGCAAAAGAAATAATTCGCTTCTGGACCCGTTAGAAGTAGCGTTGCGAAAACCATATAATTTAAATGATTTAAATGAATATATCACAGAAAATGAACCAAGATTAGTAAATGACCAGGTGACAACGTATAATTGTGTCATGAAAAGTGTTAGTTTTAATGAAGGAAAAATTTTCTTTTGGATGCCCGTGGGACCGGCAAGACGTTTATTACTAATCTTATATTGGCAAAAGTAAGGTCTCTAGGAAAGCTAGCCTTAGCAGTAGCGTCGTCAGGTATTGCTGCAACTTTATTAGCAGGTGGACGCACAGCTCATTCCACTTTTAAACTGCCCCTAACTGTGTCTTTAGAGAAAGATAGCGTGTGCTCTATACGCAAAATGGACCTTTGGGAAAAGTTTTACAAGACGTCAGTCTAATAATCTGGGACGAATGTACCATGATACATAGAGCTCACGTAGAAGCTCTAGACAGAACTCTCCGAGATATTAGAAACTGTGATAAAATCATGGGTGGGATTACGGTTATGTTTGCTGGGACTTTCGCCAAACCCCAGTAAGGGGAACCAGAGCAGACATTGTGAAGGCTTGCCTTAAAAGTTCTCCATTATGGAAATTTGTAAATATTTTAAAATTATCTACAAATATGAGAGCACATTTGGGGGGAGGTAGTATAACTTTCCCGTCAAAATTACTTTCTGTAGGAGACGGGAAAATACCTCATTCTAATAATAAAATTGAAATTGATTGCGATTTAGGAGTAAAAGTGGGTAACATCGAGGAATTAATAACTAAGGTATACCCTGACATCAGCCAAATAGAAAACAAGGACCACCAATGGATGTGTCAAAGAGCAATATTGGCGGCAAGAAATAGTAACGTTGACGAAATAAATGATATAATTTTAAGTAAACTCCCAGGAGATATTGTAACCTACACATCCATTGATACCGTGATGGATCAAGAAGATGTAGTTAATTACCCACAGGAGTTCCTCAATTCCTTGAACCCAAGCGGCCTTCCCCCACATTCTCTTAATTTAAAAATAGGTGCCCCAATCATTTTACTAAGAAATCTCAAACCACCAAATTTATGCAACGGGACCCGACTTCAAGTAAAATTTCTGCGCAATAACGTCATCGTTGCAATAGTTTTGACGGGTCCAGCAGTTGGTCAAACAGTCCTCATACCCCGCATCCCAATGATACCCAACGACTTACCTTTCAATTTTAAAAGAATACAATTTCCGATTAAATTATCCTTCGCAGTCACAATAAATAAATCACAGGGGCAGACATTCAAACACGTGGGGATCGATTTACGCCAAGACTGTTTTTCGCACGGCCAGTTATACGTCGCCTTATCAAGATCAGGTTGTGGCGAAAATCAATATATTCTTCTGCCACAAGACAATAAAACAAAAAATGTAGTATATGCAGAAGTTCTATAATAATTTAATTTACTTAAAAAATTGTACAGATATAAATAGTTTGGAACTCGAAAAAAAAACATAGGTTTTATCCTAAAAATTCTGCGGAAACTCGACCATTCCGAAAATCCCGCAAGAACGGGAACTATGTGGGAAAAACCAAAAATCTGCCGGAAGTCACTATTCCACGCGGACGAAGTCGCGGGCAAAAGCTAGTATTAGATAAAATTGTAAAAATTCTCTATTCAGTTCACTGAACACTTCCTTGTGTACATGAACTATCAGCGTTTAACGTGAATTCTCTACTTTGTAAATTTAGTATATATTCATTTATTTCGTGATTCTACACTCGTTTAATACCCTATATACTTCAATTCAGTATTCAGTGTATTTGTCAAAAAATTACGGAATTTCACGGAACGAAAAGTGTAATCGATGTCTCTCATACATGTGGAAATAACGATACCGAATCGTTGACTTGCTTACCCAGAGTATAGATTAGGGCAAACCTCCCTAAAGGCACATATCGAAGGCGGCGATAAGGCATTTGAATGGCGTCCCGTCGCCGGGCGTGCGTGTGGTCGTCCCACCTCGACAGCCGGTCGCGCCCGTGTCGTCGACGCCGCGGCCGCTCGCAAGAATCAAACCGCAGCGCACTATCAGCTATAAATCCATTCGTCCGCCGGCAGATGTCCGCCTGTCGTTTGAATGGCGCATAAAACGACTCTGGATATTCGATCGGTATACTGGTCGTTGTCTTTTTTGTATGCATTTCTAATTAGGCGTTTAGTAGATGAGAACAACAGAGCTTTATTTCATATCGAACGGATATCGAACGCTTGTGTAACCAGTGTTTGTCTGTCTGTCTATCTGCAGCAGCCTATTTTTTTTTTTTCATTTATAAAAGTGAGAAAATATAAAAACTAGCTCAAAGCCAGATCTTCGTGGTGTAACAATTAGCGGTGCATAGCTTTTTAAATAGTTTTTGAAACCTGGAAGTTAGTTTTAGATGATCAGATAGAAAATAAATCATAAATGAAATAAAGAAAACATATTTTATTGGTCCATAAATGTGGCAATTTAATGACAGCTTCTAAAAGCAAAAATCAAAAATATATGTTATTAAACATTTAAACACCACATGTCCATACAAATTAATGTAATTTATTCATAATTTAATTTAATTAATTAGCAACATATTTTAATAAATATTATAAGAATGGCTAACTCTATGTCCAGTTTCTATTATTATTATGGTATTTTCTTTACACTAAATACAAATTATTATAAATAAATAATAGCGTTTTCATAATAAAATAAGACGTATAATTAAGAAAATAATAACAGTTATTTGCCTGAAATGCAATATCTTATAGAAAAGTAATAACTATGTTAAAATAGGTCAATTTACATTTATTTATAAAAAATATTATGGGACAGCAACCGCGTCCGTCTCACCACGTCTTACACCTGTCTGCTTATTTTTTATAATACGAGTAGAAAGTGGCGATGCTCTTAGTCCCGTATTTTAGGTTAAGGACCTACCAAGTGTGCGAAACGGGCAAGTTTAATAATATGAGAGGATTCCGCAGTACAGTCTCTTTGGCAAAAGTAGGCTATAGAATTAAACTGAAAAATATTATTTACCTAAAATATTTCCTCATTTGGAATATTGAAGTTGTTTTACCGCAACATATAAATAATGAGTGTGTGTGCTTCCGTCGAGGAAATTTTGATATAGGTATTTGTTTTTATTTACTTTTAGGGGTTTTGTGTACGTATAATTAAATAGTTTCTGAGGATATACAAAATTTACCCTTGGATCCTTATCTTCCAAAAAAGGGTATTATGTAATCTCGGAATATTTAGAATAATAATAAATGAACATAAACAACTAGACTACCTACAGGTAAGCTTTTTTAATAGCTTTTTAAATGATCGAGACACCGTATAAATTACATTTAAAAAAATATATTCTTAAGTTTTCTATTCGTATTTCTTTAAGGATAACAGGCTTACGAATGAGTGGTAATTAAAAAAGTTGTAATTTTGGAATACTGTAAATTCTTAAAATATTGTGAAGTATTTTAAGTATTATTTTAACAAAAATAGATACGGACTGAGATATCAGAGGTACAATGTTTTCAAATACAATTTCAATTGAAATCCCATTTCTAAATTAGAACTAATGAAAAATAAGGACATTATGTGTAATATTTTCGTGGTATAAACTAACCTTTTACAAACCCTCGAGTAAAATCGGTACATACAAATGGCCTACCGTGTTAAGGCGACATTTGTTTTCTTAATTATCATTACGATAGCATCGATTTCATACATAAATAATAACGGTTACTTTTATTTACGGTTTTAGCGGCCACATACTCCAGCCGGCATCAAATTTATTTTCTTTACTTATCTATATGTTTACTTATATATTCACCCAATAATAAGCACCCTAATTTTTTTTTATAAGATTTTCTTAGCAGGTACATAAATTTGGTAGATACTCATATCTTGAGTTTTTGTTTATCGCAATAACATTATATTTAAATTTTTGCATGTTATGTCTTTGAAATCTCGTATTCATATTAAATTTAAGTTGATTCAAAATATCACCACAATTTATACTTAAATATTTCTTATAAGCTTTAGTATGTCCTTGGAATAATGTTACTATCAATATATTTATAAATGAACTTTGTATAATACACATTTCAGTAGCGATTAATTAATATATTTAAATACTCTATAGGCACAATAACAATAATAAAAACAAATTATTTTAATAAATGTATTAAAACACCGATCATGAAATAAGCCCATTATAAGAGATGGTAGCACTTGGGCACAGATCTAAAAGATTTTAGTATGGCATCTGAAACAAATACATGGAAACAAGTCTCATGCTGGTTTTCCTTGTCATATTTTAGAACCGGTAATAACTTCATTTTAACTCTCAATAAGAACATTTAATATTTATGTATAATAATTACACTTATATAATAAAGATTATTATTATACTCAATAACTCTTTTATTTCTTTCTCTCTTCTTGTCTGCAGTCAACTTTCACAAAGTGAGCGTAATGTGACCGTAACGTTTTGGTGAGCTCCCCGGGGACTTCCGCGAGCCTAGACCGGCCCCCACCAGCTGATCGCCGCACCTGGCCCAGGTGTGCCGAACGCGACAAGTGCTATGCGCAAGAGCATATTCACATAAACATTAGGTAGGAGGGATACTGGAAACTATTGGAATGATATAAAAATGAAATACAAAATGTGCGTGTAAATTGTTTTCAATTTGTTCATAAATAGGTAGTATTACATTAAATACTAATGAAAAAGTAATATATTTTTGCTGGTACTCCTTAATTATTCATGCCTAGATAAATATTGTACACATGAATTTGCATTAATTTAAAGTTTTTGGATAAAACAAATCTTATATTATTTCTTTAACATTATACAGTGGCTATTGCTTTAGAAATATTTATGTTATAGTAAAAAGTAATATACAATATTTTTAATATGTCTATGATTCCTCTTTTGTCGATGAACGTTGTGGTAGACTGGGACGGATAGCAGTTTCTTTTAAAAGCAAAATAGACTATGCTCATCTACAAACCACTATTAGATTTAATCAAGATCAAGAGATTCAACCAAGATTAAGGTGTTCCTAAACCAACAACAAATCGTATCATAATACGTAAACGCCGACGCATGCGTGTTGGCAATCATAGCTGTAATGACGATTTCAACTATCGTCGCGTAAGCCCGTACCTCAGATTTCTTTCATAGTCGACTCGGAAAACGGATTTCTTGCGGTGTGTGGTCAAAATGATGGACAGCGTTTTCAGGCGATCAGACTTCTTTACTACAGCCGAGCTTCATATGTGGCGGTCGGAGTACTACTGCACTGTACAACAATAGATGGTGCTTCCGCCTGCAAATATGAGTTGCATATATTTTAATCAAAGGGGTGTAGCCCTGCACATGCATTTTCACGCATGAGCATCACATGCACTCGGTACACAGATTCGCGGTCGTACCGTAACGACCGCCGCGGTTTTCGGCCTCTGATTGGTCGCCCTGCCAAGGCACAATTTCATATACAATGTATATGCACATCACAATTTTCGTATTCATAATATGACAAAACAATTAAACAAGCAAGATAGGAATACAAAACACGATAAATATATGAAAACAGGCAAATATTACAAAGTATATAATTTCTTACAACTAATCCCTAACCGGGTAATAAAAACGCAACTGTTTAAACTATTTAATAAACACAAACAATACAATAAAAACACAAGAGAATTCTTAACCTAGTCCGTTTTATAAAACAAAATAATATATTTATTCGCAAATTAATGCTAAGAACGCTGCTGTCCGTAACAATAGATTTCTTTAAGCGTAAGTATATATCCTAAGCATAAGTGGTAGTTTCACAAGGTGAAATATTGAAAATATTACAAGCAGGTCGCTCGTAATATTTTCGCTTCGTGTGATTGCTAGAAAACGAACAACAAACGCGGTTGAACAAAGTTCAAATGCAACGTTACGCGTATGTATGTACGCGTACGTTATTCGGAATATTACTATTCCAAAAAATCGTTGTACGAACGGAGAATTTGGACACGAAACTTTCTTTCAAAAATTTATTTCATTCTTAATTTTTCTAGTGTACATGCATTCATTTTTTTTTGAGTAAAAGATTTCATTTAATGTAGCCAAACACCGCGTCAAAGTAGAACACGTTTTAACTAAAGGGGCGTCAGATTTCCCTGATCTTAAAATACGTCTACTTAAACGGGTTCCAGAATATATTTTCTGTTTTGTTCGTTAATTTCAAACAGTTCACTGACATTTCTAAGTTCATAGCGAAGATGTTGAATTGCCCCTTGAAATAAATTAAACTTCAAGTAATCTACATGATCTTTTTTTTTTAAAAAGAACTAAGTGTATATATACATACATATATATAGTACAAAATATTATAATTTAAAACGAAAAAATTGTGATTAAATAAAATATATCCATTCAGTATCCATTCTACTATATACTCTATGTCACAAAACTCGTCGCGGCCACTTATATTACCCCGCCGGCGCCTACGCATGTGCGAATCAGCTGACTGCTCCCGCAACATCGCTGAATGCGGATCCTCGCAGCTGATAACGTCCTCGATGGGTAAAATAATCGATACCGAATGCGTGAAATGTGCGATGGGTTGAATTTTCTGCTATGGCAACCCTCGCCCGTGCCTATTGATACATGGAATTAAGGCCGATATAACTACGATTATCGTGTTAATTTGACAGATGTTTGTCGAGCTATCAGCGTACAGCTGATTAAATATTACAATTATTTTATGAGATTATGAAATCAAAAGATGAATATATTCAGTATTTATTGCAATAAGAATACGAATTCGATCTTTCTTTACTCGAGTAAAACTGAGTTAAAAAGCTGGTGTATGCAAGAACCTAGTTAGATGACGTACTTAAAAAAAAATTATGTAAACCCAGTCATATAACCGCCCAAACGGACAGACAGACAGAGAAACGTGATGGTTCGGTGTGAATGTGTTTGTCTTGACTACGTTGTGGCAGGAAACGCGGAGCTTAAAGTACTGGGAAAAAACATGCATGGTGACTCGACGACTTCTTCCTTTTTAAAGTCAGTTAAAAAATGAAATTGCTATTAACATACTAATGAAATAGAGATAATTACCATTATGTTTTATTTTATAAAGATTTATATTTTATCAACGGAGCGCTTTTGTCGTGAATCATATGTCTGTTATTGCAAACTTGTCTTAATAGGTAGACATATAATGTTCTACATAACGAACTATATAAACAGCGTACGCCAGGAAAGCTCTCAAGAGGGATGTTTGTTTTCGATTTGTTCGAGAAATATCAGCTAATTTGCACGAAGTACCTATAAACGAACATCCAAAAATCTTCTACATGAATCAAGCTAGTTACTAGAAAGCACTTTATCGAAATCCCTGCGTTAGTTCCTAAATTTGGTATTGCTGTCTGTCTATGTAGATTCATAAAAATATAAGGCAGGGTAGTCGCCGGGTTTGCCAAGTACAGTTTAGTTTCTTTAACAGACTTAAATAAAAAAAAATGTTACTAAGCCCACCAAAAGAAATATTTCAAATGTGCTCCATGCTTTTTAGTCTGTTAAAAGTCTCATATCATACCTTATTGCGCTGGGGCAGTGACACAAAGTGCATTTGATATGAGATGCACTTTGTGTCGCTGCTGGTCTATTGCACGATTTCTTTCCAGACGTCAAAATCTGAAGAAGGTTTGTATCTTCATATTTTCTAGTTTTTTGGTACAGTTGATGATTTAAAAAGAAACGTTTAATTTAAAAGGATTTTTTATTAAATTTTTTGTTATTGTAATTAATATTTTTTCAAGAAAATTCATAGACTTATGAAAAAATTTTGATGTAAAAATACATTTACTTAAAACATTTTTTATATTATGATAACCGTTAAAGCCGTTATATTCACTGATTTACCAACTCTCTTTCAACAAGTTGTAGAAGAGTTATCATTACCTTGACGATCATCGTAACAATTACGACTGATAAAAACTGACACTGGTGAACGTTTTCGAGCTAATGCTGCATTTTTGCAATTTAAGTGCAGATAAAGTTTATTAAGACTAATACGTTTCATTTTTATTTTTCGGAAAACTATTTTGAAGCAATTCACACGGATTACAATGCCAGAAAAGGTACTCCTGGTAAGGATTTTTATAAGATTTTGAAGGGGAAAATGAGAACGCGAGCCACCGGCACCTACTCTGGTGTTTCGAGTTTTTTCATATTACATTGTTAATCCCAAAGGACTCGTCAGGGCGTTACCGGCCTCTTGTAAAGGAATAGATTATCTGATGGAGGAGGGAGTGCGGTGATAGACGGAGAGTGAACTAACGTTGAGGGGAGTAGACCACCGCAACTCTTGCTTACTGGACGAAATCCAACAACCGAAACTTAGTACTATTTCAGGTGTGTATACCTTGCGAGCGTGATATCTCAGCGGTCGAGCTGACTGACTTTCGTACTGTCACCAAGTTGATTAAAGTATGGCTGTGTCACAGTATATGTTTCAATGTGGCTTAAATTTTAATAATATCCTACAATTAAAAGACTAAACAATATCTCATATCTCTTGGCAAAGGTTACTGTTTCTTGGAATTTATTTAGTCACGAAACCTGTGAAATCACTCCATATAATTTGTTAATATGACTATATCGGTTTAGCAATAGAATAATTTAAGTAAAAAAAGGAATAATACGTAATTCAAATCAAATATCTACCTATTTGCGCCTAGGAGAATAGGAACCCTAGGAGAATAGTGCGGAAGTTGAAATTGCTAAATTTCACATTACTATACCATATAATTATAATCTATATACATATAATAAAATTGTAACTGGCCGATGTTTGTACATTATAGATATTAATAAAAACCGATATGAGAAGTATTTATTAGAGCAACCGAAGCCAAAACAACAGCTTTTATAGTTTTTGTCTGGCTGTCTGTATGTTTCATATGTTTGTTACCACATCACGCAAAAATTGCTGAACTAATTTTGATGAAGTTTTTACAGTCTTGTAGTTTGGCGTCCAACTTAAGAGGTAAGCCATGTACCAACTAATTTGGTTGGGTAGAACCGGAGATACAGCTTCACCTCTCCGTAGCACTGTCTTTCATTCATCAGGGAGGTCATTTGAAATGCTCGTTTGGGAAATATCTGAATAAACGCCACGAGCGTTTGTAAAATGGTCTAAATATAGTAATCCATGCGAGCGGAGCTACGGGCAAAAGCTAGTACATAATATAATAATTAAAGAAAACTATAATATTATAGTTTGTTATACGTTTGTAAAGGATTTTTACTGATTGAATAACCATTCGAAGAATGTAAATAATTTATTTTTTAAATGTATTTTAAATGTGGTTTTGTTTGTATTAAATTACAAATTTCAAGAACATTACTGAACATCTCGCTCTAACAGAGAGGTAATAATCATTTACTACTCGTTTCTATGCAACCAACACACACGCATTATTTTATGAGTTTTTACCCCATAATTGGAGTATTTAGGTTTTAATAGCCGCACTAAATGGCCTTTTAACCTTTAGACAAGCTTTTTAGTGTTAAAAATGGCACGACGGTCGAGCGGCAAAAAGTAGAAGGGTGGATAATGACACCCTTTATTTTGATGACGACGACTTCACAACTCGATTCTAGGTGTGAACTTTTGAGTTTCGTAAATAAATTCACAAAGTGAAAACATGTGTAACTTTGATGTCGTCGTGTCTCATTCAATTTTTGTCTTAAAAATGTCGCGTGATCGGTGCATTTGGCTGTCGTGCTGCTTTGAGGACTTGGGTTCGATTCCCGCACAAGATAAACATTTATTTGATTAAAATTAATGTTTATTTTGAGTCTGCCTGCTTCCATGTATTATGGGTAAGTATTTACAAAAAATATAAGTATATACATATGTTAACTGTTTTCCACTCAGAGTATAAGCCTCGTTGCTTAATTTTGGATCAGATGATGCTTCATGTGTGTGTCCGGAGATATGTATACATGCACATATATTTATAAACTTTTGTTTCAGATTGATGTGACCTTAAGCCATCCGCGCTGGCTCAACTCGAATCTGCTCAGCTGTGGGTCTTCCTCACTGCGGTGAGCACGTCCAATGGCTCGAAGTGTTTTCTGAGGCACTAATCGAGATAAAAAATTCACCCGTGGTCGGGGATAAAACTTGTTACTTGTTATGAAGTAAAAAAAAAGTCTAACCATTTAACAAACCGCTAATCCTTACCTATCAAAATGGTTATACAATATGTGTACATGATGATTAAGGAAAATTAAAAATAAATTCCGGTTATGTAAAAGTTAAATGAGCGATTGTTTACTTATTTTTTTTTAAAGAAATTTACATTTTTTAAGAAACTTACTTTTTTCAATTGCACTATAGGAATAATAAATTATTGTAGGACTTCTTATAATTTACAAATTATGTCATATGAAATTCCGTAGAAAAATAGATCATTTGATATGACCATATGAACTGAATATACTATGTAACAAAATTTCGAGTATTATATTTTTAATGTGTGTCTTCCATAAATTTTTCAGTCTAATGTTTTTGAAGTTGTCATAACTTAAAGTAAGCCGACAACGTTAAATGTCACTTCACACCTTCGCTGGTACTCTGCCGACATCCGAAAGGGTCATGTAACACGTGTCGTGTAAAGCAATTACAGCGAAAATGACCGTTTTGAACGTCAATAAAATCATAAAATCTCCTAAGACAGCCGTCGGCGGTGAGTCACTCTCGTGACTGACTGCTTTTACATAAAACGTAAAATTTTATTGCCGGCGTATAAATTTAACGACACGTGGGCCAAAAATGTATTATATCATAAAATTAATAATGTGGTAAGTTTAGACGTTTGTAGCAGATGAAGTAATACGGGGACGAGTGCCGTCTTTGATTTATGGTCACTTACTGTGGCGTGCTTCTAAATGCAGCTCAACGGCGAGGAATTTTAATTCTGGAAATCGTAGACTAGAGGAGCGCAAACGTTGAGTGCTTACAGACACAAAATTGAATGTCAATGCTAATGCTTGCTCCGGTTTCGTTCGAATTGGTGGCAGAATTGAATTTGCAAGTGGGACGGGGAGGAGCGTCGTGAGTCGAGATCAGAAGGAGAATCGAGAATGGGATAAGGTCGAAATCGAATGTGAAACTAAATTAGAATCAAGGGCGTAACCGGTGTTGGGATGAGGAGCAACAATGAAATCAAAATTTGGAGCGGCACCCGCGGTCTTATTAAGTAAAATAAATCGAATTCTAGTTTGGTATGATTTTAAAATTATTTTAGTCATTCTAAACTCGGTATTTCAAAATGCAGTCTTTCTATCAATTCGTGTTGCCGCTTCAGTAAAATCACTAAACTGTAACAATGAAATTTATGCGTTTAAACGCGAATTCAAAAGCTGTTAGGAATTGCGATTTCGAAATTATTCTAAAACTATGGTCTCAAAGCGAAAACTGTTCTATAGCGATTCTCAAGTTTTTACAATCGATTTTGCATTGTTCGTATTTCGTGTAAAGCGAAGAGTTTTTTTTTAATTTAAACCGTTAGATCAAATGAAATTTTTGCACATTTATCCAGGGCCAATGACGTTACAATAATATGGTACGATTGGACTGATCTGATGATGGAGTCAGAATGTAGACACAGGAAATCCATAGTGAAATAACATAGCCTAGTCGTGTTTGAGCTTGTTAGAGTTCTTTGTGTTTTATTTTTATAGATTTTCAGCATAGTCAGTTTTTTTTCTGTTACCTGAAACATGACTTGCGGTCTTTATTTATATAAACACAAGCAGATGCTTTAGGTGATAGACAGTCTTACCTTAGAAGCAGAGGCCCGTTGATATTTTTGACTCTGAAAAAAAAAACAGTAAAAAGCTCATGACGGAAGTAAAGTTTCATGCCGAATTTTAATACAAAAGAATAATACAATTTAACACTGGCTTTGTGTAAATAACGTTTGAATTTAATCTGTGCGTATAGCAAATCTGTAGAGAACTTTCTGTCTGTGGACACGGGGCGTTCACAGACAGAAAGTACAGAAAGTTATTGACTGATTTTAATAAAACTTGATACCTTGATACTTTAAGTCACCATTTGTAAGACTTTTTGTTTGTTTGTCTTTCTTTTTGGACGTAAATAGTTGGAAAATAGTGTCGCGCACTATTTGTTTATTGGTATCAATTTGTCTGTATGACTACTTATAACTCAACGATAGCAAAATCTATTTTGATAAAATTTAACCTCTTGTAGATGAACTCATCATGACACAAAATATGAGTCGAGTTTATTTGTTTGTCTGTTTATATATATAAAATATGAGCTATTGATTTTCAGTCTGCCTGTTTGATTATCTCGTTTTGTTGTTAAATATCTACGATATACGTTGTAAACACCTCGTATAAATAGATTAAATTGATAAAATAATATTTTCTTGAAATTTTCCAAAACAAAAATATTTTTCATAATAATTGTTGGATTTTTTGACAGCTCGATTTTCAAAATATAAACAATTTTGAGCTTAAAAAATTGTATTAAGTTCTGCAAGCTTCGTTTAAATCCAAAGATATATTTTATAAAATTTTTAAAACATAATAATTACGTTATTATATTTCTAATAATTTTGAAATAGATTACTGATAATTATAAGCTCGCAATCGTAAGTAATAATATTTTTGTGATTTTACAAAAGGAAAACATTATTACTCAAACTAATACAAAAAGTTTTGGGGCTGCCCTGCAAGGTCAACTCTTGTCCAGAGTTTTCTAATTAGATCTTTATTTGAACTTTGCGTCAAAAAGTAACTGTTTATAAATTTAATATTAATCTATACATATAATAAGATATATAATCGCTATATAGCTATACATCTCAATACAGAAAATATTGACCGGAAACAGATAATAAACAAAAATGTAGTAAGAAAACCAGAATAAAATATGACCACCATTTAAAAAATTGTCCGTCTGTTTGAACAAGCTAATCTTCATAACTACTAGAGGAATCATGAAATATCGACATGTAAATAAAATGTAGCTTGGAGCGACATTTCGAATTTATTACATCTAAATCGGCTAACAGAAAATGAGTTGATCTTAAAAATAATTTCCACACTTTCAAAGTTATGGCATCACCTAGTTAAACAATAAAAATAATAAAAAAACTTGCCAAGAGCATGTCGAACCATGCTCATTGTAGGGTTTTGAAGCCGCTCCTACAAAGAAATGCACTACAGATGAAAAAAACTACTTTGTTACACTTCCTTCCAATTTTCCATTTCCATTTCATCATCTTCCATTTTAGCACAGAATAAGTATAAGCACTTTATTCATCTGTAACTAGAAAAACAAATAGGTATGTCGATTATTACTCTTAAACTAGTGTAACTGAAAAGCATCAGTAAAAAAGAGCGTATCTTTATGACACTTATGTCTTTTTGTTGAGAAGTGCAGTTTTTTGGCAATAACTCAAAAACGGTAAATCTGATCATGCTTAAACTATTTTTGTTGGAAGTATTTATTAAACGTTACTTTTGATTTTTTTCGTCATATTTTTTGGTCTAAAAAATAAAAAGGGAGGCATAATTTATGCCACTTTCAGAGCGATTTTTTCCGAAAATATATCCTTAATAAAAAAAATTGCTTAAAACCTTGTGTTTAAAAAAAAAACTATCGAAATATGTGCTACAGATTAATGTTTGCTTATAAAAAATTTTCAGCTTCTGTCATATGTATGGAGTGTCCCTTCCAGAAATTTTTATTTTTATTATTTAACTACTTTACTAAGTAGCAAATCATATAAAACACCTACACCATCAATATCATCAATACAAATCTAGTAGTTTTTGAGTAAAATGTTTGTGGCATATGCCAGACGAATGGACATTAAAAAAAATTATAAGGCTCACGTTTAGACCACTTTCGCTCGAAACCCTAAAAACGCATTGCATCATACTTATAACAAAACATAAACAAAACCCTATTATCACAAAAACAAAAAAGGAACATCGATCCGAATGAATCACACGACGAGGTATCAGCTCGTAATTTGGAAAGCGGTATTGGGCAATCGTTACCGGCAAAGAGCTGCCGCGGCGCGGCGCTGCGCACGCGGCGGTGATTCACTCGCGTCACCGCTCGATGCGAACGCGGCTTATTGAAAAATAAACATAACCCATCTAGGGTTGTACAAGTCGGTTTTTTTGCCTTTGACTTGATTAAACTGTATAATGGGAAAAATACAGGTTTTTGCACCGATCCGATTTTCGTTCGGGAATACTTAAAATTATAAGATTGCGTTCATAGTGTCCCGTCGCGTGCAAAAATGAACTCGCCTTAAGTAAGGCTTAAGGCTTTTGTCCCCACACTGTAGGGATAGGCCCTCGGCGTTATCTTATTTCGCGTCAAGGGTCTCAACCCCTCCACGCTGGCACAGAAATGGTGATAACGTCCGGGAGCGACGCGATATCTTAACGTGGCTCCGTTAAGTTAGCGGTTAAAGCACATGAGGGATGAAATCGATTCGACTTAGGTCTAAAAAGTGGTCAGTTAATTCGTTTGTAGTCAGCGATCAAACCGGCTATCATCCGATTTTAAGCAAAAGCGCTAGTCGCTCGACCACCTCCGCCTACTGCGTGATTGCAAGTTTATTGCTTCTTCATCGGGTGCTCGCGCCGCCTGCAACAACGTGTTATGACAATGCGTCAAGTGATAATTCGTTTGCAAACGTAGTTTAACAAATATTGATAGTTTCGAGTTCAATTTCATAATGTGGCAAAAACATAGCAGATCCGTGGTAATTAATATTCTACAGTTCTTATTATGTCAAAAGTAAGTATTTAATATTCATTATAATTGTTTTACTGTGTAATGTTTATTATTGATAGTAAAACTTGACTTTTAATACTATATAATCATCAACAAAAAGGGAAACAATCGAACAAGTGGTAATCGAACTCCAATGTTTAGGGTTTCGTATCAATGAAGAAAATGACGTGAAATTTGAAAAGTGTAATTAAAGATAGTTTGGGTACAAAATGTGTCTAAATGGTAAGTACACATTGAATTAAAATCCACGTGAGTGCTCATATGAACCGGTGATTATATTGTTACTTGGACAACAGCAAATTGTAAATATGTATCTAAAAAAGATTGTAAAGTGATTTGGTCCCAAATATGTTTTATGAAATTAATATGTAAAGCACTATTACTGAGAATGAAACTTTCACATTAAATTTTAAGAAGATAAAACTAAAAAACTAGAATGAGAACAAAAAGTTAACAAACTCGTAGCCTTCGAAACCACAAAATGTAAATTTCAGAGGAAAATTTACTTTTAAACCTGTAGCGATTTTTAAATACCTATCCACCGGCATCCCACATAATTAAGTGTGAAAAAATATTATTCAATCTTCGTTTTATATACAGTTTCACCCAATTTTTTTTTATATCATCTTTACGTAATTGTACGGCGGATAACATAAGACATTCGGCTGCACAATTTCAAAAGAATGTAATAAAATAATATAGCGATATAAGTCTGTGACTTAAGGACGGACGAAGAGGCGGTTAAGGAAGAAATTATGAGATCCGTTTTGCTTTTTTCTATGGTATATTAAAATGGGTTTCTAAAACTCTTAAAAAGTTATATCAAGAATAAAAATCAGTGTTATATATAAAGTATTTCTTATATATAATACTGATTTTTATTTCATTTCTTTTGACTCACTACCTCACTTCACTTATATATATAATACCTAATAATTTGTATAATATATTCACGTATCTGGATAATATTTTAGAGATGTATAATAATTTTCATTCCAAAACTAAACTTTTCCCTCGTAAATCCAATTTAATAGTGTTTTCAGAGCATCTTTATCAATCCGACCGCTTCGCTAACACTGTCGCCAAGTCGTTGTAGAAATTATGAGCGCAGTCTTAGATAAGCAAATGGTGCCATTCGTTTTGATCTCACGATAAAAAGGCTAAGTAAGAGGTCAAACCCGCGTTAATAGAATTTCGTACTGTGTACATTTATCAATATGTTTATGTGGCTTATCATCTCTTATCTCAGCATTTGCAAACTCTATACGTGATCAGCTGTGTAGGTAGATCGTCTATGGATTTTGATACTGGATTCTGGATTAACTCCAATAAAGGAGTTAATCCAGAATTGCTGTCACCTACATTCTCAAAAAACAGCGTTAAGAAGTTATAGAACCCTTTTTCAGATCTATAATACTTTTCTGTAGGCATAAACATTTTTTAGGCATTTGGAAATAATCGAGAACACAAAGACCGTATCCGATAAATCATTTCAAGCTATGGGCGTATTTTAATTTTTCGGCTTCCGATAAAATATTTAAATCGAATGTTATTCAACATGATGTTCTGGCCAAAAAATGTACAACCTCTTATATAGTGAGCTATATTAGTGATATATCTGAAATAATGGACAAGTATGATGAAGTACGCGTTATTACGTAAGCTACGATTACTTATAACTAAATCTATAGCGTATGGTCGTTTATGGTTTACCACTGAAATGCCAGATTGATTACTGCGTACGAGACATTACAACTTGTCACAATACATGCCTTTCAATCTGATGAAAATATTCAGACATCGGGTCTACTACAAGGCTCATACTTAGGATCACTATGTTTTCTTATATTTATTAATGAGTAGTCTTACAGGATAAAGTAAAAATTCAAAATGTGTGCTTAGAATTTTAAGAAAATGTCGCTCTTTTAACAAACTAGATGACACGGAAACTTCACAATCAGACATAAATTATGATAATTTCTTGCCTTGTTTTCAATTTCATAGAAAGAGAGTGGTTATAATCATTCTTTTCAAATTTATTCATGATCACCATTATATCTCAGAAATACTGGAATATTTAAACTTCACAGTTATTGATTTTGAATGCTTCAACTGATTTTGATGTAATTATATCTTTTTTGGTCTTGGCTAAAAAATTCAAGAATGTAGCTTATTAGCATATAGGTACCAATTTTGCCCATCAATTCATATGATTAATTATAAATGTTGTATTTTCATCCAGTAGGATGCAATCTTATAATTATATTGTCCTAACTTGTTTTCAAAATATCCTTAATGATTATAGTTCGTTTATAATTAAATAATATATAGGTAATAAAGTATAACAGTAAATGTAATAAAATCACTTAAGCAAACAACTTTATCTTTACGAAATTCATCATTTAGTTTAAATTTGGTAACCCATAACTGCATGTTAATATATTAAAACTAAATAATAGTACTGTCATAAAACGTTTACAAGAACAGCAAATCTATAATATTCCATTTCCTCCTTTTGTTTTTAATACATATAAATTGTAAATATAAAACAAAAAAGAAAGAGATTAATTATAAACATATTTTCAAATCTTATAAATGACATTAAAAATCCATGTAACGTATGTATTCTAATATACAAAAATAAGTACACAATTGTGAACAAAAACATATTTTTTGGGTTATGTTTATAAATAAGTGGCAATCCTAAATCTGAAATAAATAGATGAAGAAGGTTTTGGCTCTGCAGTGCGGTAATTAAGCCTCATGCAAAAATGATATATTTACAAATATTTAAAAACGATATATTCATAAATATACATATCTTTATGAAACTTTACTGTATCTTAGGGAAAAGAGCTCTGTGCCTTAAATAATGTAGTTGTATAGGAGTGTAATGGTGTCTTGCCGGACAGATGCAATTACAATTTAAAGAGTGTTAGCTTACAGACATATATTTTGTAACTTACATCTTTGTAACATATTTTTTGATTTGTGCAATAAAAAGTGCAGAATATTCACGTCCTGTTGTTGCAATGAGTCTTTTTGTTTAATTTTGCAATGGATATTTCATTTGCGGATGACCTTGAATGCATTAATTGCAAGTGCTATTTGGAAAAATTGCTAGTTATAGTAATATTATTTTCTATTTCGCTAGAATGATAGATATAATTCTTCAAATAGTACATAAGTCTATTAAGAGCTAATACATATCCGCCAGGTTGCCAACCCTGATCTAGTTTTAGCCATTCTTTTGACACGAATATTTTGAAACTGCGTCACCATAGAGAGCGGCGACGAAATATTACCTCTACTGTGCGCCGTGTGGGTACACTCGCGCGCACCGGAATGTAATTTTACAAGATAGTTTAATAAACTAACAAACAAGTAAAGCGATCTGTAGTGATTAAAACGAAATAGCTTTGTATTTCCTACTGTTTAATATAAATGTAATACGATGGAAATATAGGGAATCGTAAATGCAATTTTTTATATTTAAGCTTGCTTAAGGCATGGATTCTTTTGGATTTTGGTTCCTGGCTCAATAAGATTTTTTTAAATAACTCACATTATTAACATCTATAAAATTAATGGTATGGCATATTTAATACGAAATAAGTGCGAATACATTCCTTTAGGCGCATCACTGTTATGATCTGTTATTGCAAATATCACTCACTTTCTGTGTATAGAACATAACGTATTAACATTAGTTTTTTTATTCATTTATTTTGTACATTTTACTGTACTTCATTTTCTATACATTTTTTTTTCAGTTTTTAAGCACTACCTTTTCACGTAAAATTACTTTTGCCCAAATAAGATTTCACCTCTTATCTATAAAGTAGACAGACTTCTTGATAAATATCAAGTTATTTAGTCGATTAAGAATGTATTACATTAAGTAAATACATATGTAATTTGTTTGTTTACATACTGATGTATTAAAAAATACATGGTATAAAAAATGTATGTAAAACTAAAGTTTGTCACTTTTAATGAAAATGCTTTGAATATTTAATTGTGGGAAAGAGCATCAATATGTCATACCTTCTACAGATGTTTATGATTGATAGCTTATCAGAAAATCTGAACAAAAACAAATTTAATACACTGTAACATTTGTTAAGTAGCAAAATATTTTAAATTTAACAACAAATAATCTTTTGTATAAGGAAGTAAATATGTTGTTACAATTTTTGTTAACGATACTTTCTACACTAAGTATGTATTCTTATGATTCGTAACTTATTACAATATTAGCTGAAAACCTCGCTCTCAAATGGTAATTTTGATCGTTGGTACATAAATATTCATTAAGTAACTGAAATTACAATTAAACGTCTTCGTTCCGGCAGACTGTACAAATACATGCGAGTATTAATGTAGAAGCATCAATCCTTGAATGTCCCCTTGGTGAATAGATATTTAAATTGAAAGGCGCCGGAATTTCTTTTTATAATGCGCAGCGCACTGTTGATCTATGGAGAGTAATGGCGCGGCCGGGCGGAGCGCCTCGAGCGCTATAAATACTTATAAGAACGGGTTGCTGTGATCTAGGTCCCGTGCAAAGACTGGGCCGCCGACACGGCTTTGCTCGGCTATGGGTGCGCGCACGCAGTCAGGACGTTGAGTTACAAAGCTTTTAGGTGTGGTAGTATGACACGTGATTGAGTGGCTGACGGAGAGTTACATGTTTTTGTAATGGTTTTATCGCAAATATGTTATTACAAAATAATATATAGTATTATTTTATTTATTTTGTTAATCGTCAATTAAGGATTACATTTTGAGAACCTTTTCTTAAACTGTCTTAAAGTCTTTAGTTGTTTATGCTTCAATTCTTGCAAAACGTTCTATGATCGCGGAGTATTACAAGTTCTTTGCCTGAAGTTGAGAAATGAAAGGAACATCTCGGGCATTAGTTAAAAACGAAATAGTTACTAAAATATTGTACACATATTAGTAATGGAGTGAATAAACCTGATAAACATAAAAAATGGATAGAGTCTCAATTACCAGGTTGCGGCTGAGTCAGTGCTATCGCAAAAAACCATCAGTATATACAGTACTTTACCGAAAAAAAACATTTTTGCGTTTTCAGACAACTTAACAAATACCCATAATTAAATATTTCCAGAGGTGTGCGTCCGAACAATCGCGGCCGATCTGATAGCGTGCGCGTGCGCCGACCCGCGACTCTGACCTCTGCGCAGACGCATGCTGGATGACCACGTCCGACGCCGAGAGCGTCACAGCTTACACGTGCTTCTGGGCATTTTGGTACTGGAAAAGAAACATCTATTAAAAAAATTAGGATGATTCTTACTTTTGCTATACGATGCACCTGATGCTATACGACGACCTTCATATACCATGCTAATGTCATGCAATAAATAATGTAAGTCACATTCAAAAAAAAAGCAAGAATTTAATTTTATAAGTAAATATGTATAATTAATTATTAATAAAAATAAAGGAGGCTGTAATTTTAATATTACGCCATATATATTGTTCCTCATTTTTAACGGAAAAATTGTAGGAATTATGACGTTCCTACTTTAAATGTCTTTCTACCAGCAAATACAAAAGGCCTATGATACTGTGAACAACTTATGAATGAGAATACTGTAGTATTAAAGTTGCCCTAGTTTTTATCTTCCGTTGTCTCCAGGTGCTACAGGACAAGAGATTAGTTTTTAAGTGAAATTTGTAGTGGTCTATTTTACGCCTATGAATTGATTTTAAGGCGACACACTGAAGATGACGATGTTGAAATTAACTTATTCACAATCCTCTAAATACGTTTCGAGCAGAGGTTGTACAGGATTTAAATCCTGTCCGCTGTCGTGATCGAAAGCGCACCCAGGGCGAACGGATCAATGAACTGACTTCGGAAACCACGTTAAGCTGTCGGTTCCGGATTTTCATGATTAACGTAAAATAAAAAGATTGTATGAGGTTATAACTCAAAAATATGGTAAGAAAATCTGACATTAACTAAGCGTTTAGTTAAAAATCAGTATGAAGTAAAACAGTAGAAACATTGTTATATACATACCTGTTATTATTTACCTATCGAACTTATATTATAACGAAAATCCATCTATTATTTTATACTTGATCTATTGCTGTAAACCCATCTCCTATTATAAACCGGTCTATTATTTCGTACTTACTCATTATTATATACTTATATATTATTTGTACACGATTATATAATACTGGCCACACTAATTGTGTACACGCGCTTCTCAATATGTACTTAGATACTAAGAGACTGATGATACTTTGACCTCTCTGTTGTAGGTGGCAGTCGCTAGATAGCGCTGGTAAAAAGCGTTTGTGTTTTGTGTTTACACGTGTCCTTACATTTCTGTATTTAAGGATTCTGTATGTATGAACATTGAATCTACAACATTGAATTACTCATGCCCATTAAATGTACTTCGCCAGGGGCTCAAGAGAGTAATTTTTCAAGCGAATAGAAAATCCGAGAGTAAAACATAATAATTGCTTTTCTAATTCAGTTAACACCGTTATTGAAGTACGCAACCGCGGCATTAAAAGCGTTTATTATTTTCATTCGAATTCCCTTAAGAGAGTACACTTCTCGCCGCCAACCGCATATCACGAAATGTTGTAAGCTACAAGATACATTTAGTAACTCAACATTTCAGGTAAGGTTTCTTTCATGAGCTATTAACGTTCCGCAGCTATCAGTCCTATACTACGATAAAATAATTGAAAGTTTGTAAATTTCATTTTTTATAGATTCAAAAGTCAAAACGAATCGCTATAAAATTTTCCATAAAGGTGGATTTTATCCTAGAACAGAATATAAATTAGAAACCAGAGATTCTTTCATTGCTTTTTGGATTGTTTATTACCTACAGTAATATCCAAGCTAAGAACCAATATTGACATCGAGACCGAGATTTTGTAAATGATGCATCATAACAATAAATACAGAAAACTCTAATAGTCTCTTACTAATTTTAGGGGTCGGTAGTGATCTGGTTCCGCAATGTCCCTCCGTCTGTCCGTTCGTCTGTCTGTCTGCCTGTCCGTGCCTTAACTCAGAGACTTCTAGCAATAGAAAACTGCGATTTGGTATTGGTATACATATTAATCACGCCGACAAAGTTGGAGAATAGAATTATGAAAAAAAATGAGGGTACCTTACCTAAGCGTAAAATAGGGATGAATTTGTTTCTCCGTCTATCCCAAGATGTGAGGTATCGTTGGATAGCTCACTTGAAAACATTGCGGGTCTTTCTGTAGAAACCAATTTTAGATTTAGAGAACCGTATGCGAAACATTAAGCTTTGAAGTACAAATTTTTGTTAAGTGAAATGTCCTCTTTCTACTGCAGGTAAATAAATGGTTATTCTTGGATACCTGAAAAAAATCACGGCAGTAATGTATATAGTGATGTTAAATAACGATAGCTCATTCGATCCGGAATAATGTCTAGAAAAAGGTATCAAAATCGTTTATGAGCACAAAAAAAAAATGCAAGAGTTATAAACAATTAAAAATTTAAAAAAAGGTATTTTGTTTTTTACCGATATCTCGTAAACTATTATTAATTAAGAAATTTGAAAAAAAGATCCTTAAAAAGGAAGAAATTTTTTATAAAAAACTCTTACTTCCGCAACTCCACTTCTATTATTTATAATCTTAATTATAAGTTATAAAGGTGGGAAATTGGGCCTCCACACGGAATTTTAAAGGAGTGCGCGCGGTGTTAAAATCGAGTACGTTACACTAAATAATTTTTTTAAGGTATTAATTATTAATTTAAAAATTTGAATAAATTATGGTGTATTTAGAATACTACAAAAAATTTATTCCCGTTGGAATTTTAATTGACAGTCAATTTTATAACAAGTTAGACAATTGTTAATTAACAGATTTTTTTTCCAACTTTCGTCTTCTTTCCTCTTCATTGAAAAAAATGTTTAAATAATTTTTTTTCGCTTCGTGTAGCTCTTATTATATAAACGATTTACAAGGTCGTGCCATAAAAAATTAAAAAATACAATATTTTGCCCGACACACTATTGGCTGGTTTTTTATTTAAGTAGGCAAAACGGGAAAATAGTGGCGAATTTTTATAAGAATAAATGTGTAAATTCAAATTTCTTTTTATTACTTAAATATTTGCTCAGAGTATTATTACAAGAATTACCGATATGTGAGTCATTACACCATTAAATTGATTCCATTAATTTCCTTTATTACTAAAATAATTACTTCCTTATCGTATTAGAAATAAAAATACTAAAAAATAATTTTGTTTAACGTATTTGAATATATATCTCATTAAAATATTCGTGATTTCTTATTTCAATCTTAGATATTTCTTGCAATTTTTTCGAATGTTTGTCAAAAAAGTATTCGAAAAGTAATATTACATAAACTCAAACTGTGAGAGATAGGCAAAAACAAAAGTTTTTACTTAATAGTATATATTCCATATTATTTTTTTCTATTAACATTGATAAATTGTTTTTTGTGATCTCGTTGGTTTCAATTGCTCTCTTTAATACCTAATCAACTAGGAGTTCAATAATGTTTCGTAAGTGCTTTTTTGTCAGGACTCATCGGCACATAATGGCACTACATATTTCTATAATTTACGTTGGATTCCTTAATCGTGCCACTTATGTTTTTAATAAACCATTCGACAATGTTTAAAAAAATATTTTTTTTTGTAAAGTCGCCACTTTTCCCGAAGTTAATCTAATTGGAATAATGCTTCTAACTGTCGTAATTATTCCTGAAAAATAATTTCACTTTTTAAAACTGTCTATTAGCCATTACCAATAATGACTGTTAATGTAGGATAAAAGACCGTCTCAAATTTGTCGAAATTATATACTTAATGATATAATTATTTGGAAATGAGGATATCTACGGTTTCCCTCTTGTGCATTGACAGTAGAGTTACGCTCAAATCTCTGTATCGTTACCGATCTCAATGCTAGTACCGGTTCTAGTCCCCATGTGAATCACGATTTTAATTTTTTTACCGTTCAAGTTTTCTCAATCGTCTCTTGCAAGCGCACTTTTGAATTTGAAGATAATGGCAATAAAAATATAAATGCTTAATGTTATTCTCTTCACATGTCTATCGTTTGCATATAAATTTTAACAACATCGAAGGAAAACCTTTGGTCACTTTAGTCAACATTTTAGACAACCATATTTTGTCGTGGACATTTTTGTGGCAATATCGATGAACAAAATAGACAAATAATGATTTGTCGAACGCGAACAACAGTTCACGTATGGCACTACAAAATACTACAGTACAACGATTAAATAAGACGTATTTATCATATTCACACATTTATGACTATTTTGACAGTGCTCGTGGAGATATGTACAAACAACAGTTCTTCACCCTCGAAAATAAATATTTAGAGAGTCATGAAATTAACATAGAATATTAAAAAATAAATATTGCCTCTTAATAAAAACTGATGTATATCCGATCAGTCGTTATTTAGAAACTTGTGATTAGACTACCGATGTACAGAGGTTTTAAACATCAGGGTGCGCGTATGATTCTAAAGTTAAGTTGAGGCATATAAACTTGGACGTATGTTTAATGAGCCATTTATTTGTTAAGCAGTGATATATGTGCATAATTACCTGTTGCATATTATGACAAACAAAAATATTGTAAGACCATTAACATTAAAAATAAGTCAACGCTCTATAGATAATTTTTTTTAAATAAACCATTTAAGATAAGACATGTTTTTTAATATATAAATGAAGACATGGAACAAACAACAGATTGTAATCATAAAATCCACTGAAAGCTTCATCGGAATTCATTCGGCCATTTCAGAGACTACGTTTTGAACAAACATCCAGATGAATAAAACCAATTTGTAAAATATGTTTAGGTATCACGTATACGGTATATTTCTCTTACGTATTCTATTTATTTTGAATCGCAAATGGATGTTTTAAGTTTATTTATGTTTTCAGCCTTGTACGCTAACAGTATCCGAGAAAGACAACGTAGATGAGACGGACGAATCGACAAGCAGACAGGCGAGACACCGATCACCACAAATGTAGTATATTTTTGCAAGAGAACCGTATAGCTTTGGAAAAACATCGAGATCATGATTTCCCAAATCATGGTAACGCCTCCGACAAACTGCGAACTTCCGCCTCATGCACATTCATACGCCTAGACGCCTCGCCTCCGTTACGGCGGGGCCTCAATTAATTATCTATCGCTAAATTATGAATGAGGACCGTTCCCGATCCACTTTCCGTATTACGCTATCGCGTGATGCGTAAGTGAAGACCATTCCTCCCCGCGTCCCGCGAGCGCGGCGAGGACGCCGTTCGTTGTCAAGGAAAAATTAATATTGTGCTGCATGGATGGAAATATCCTACGTCGTTATCGGGGTCCGGGAAGACTAATGCTCGCGGGAACCGGCACGGGGCGGGTCCGAGAGGGGCGGGAGGGGCGCGGGATAGGGTTCGCGGGAGGGGGGCTGGGTGCGTGAAGGTTTGTTTTCGTTTTGAACGTAAATTAGGTGGCATTTGACTATAGTACCGCAAGGGACATTGTATGGCCGTAGTTTTGAAAATGACATCGAGAGCTATACCACAATCTATAACGATTATAGCATTATCATTAGGTTTGGTGTTCATTAGATCTTTTTAAAAAACTTTTCATAACTATCGAACCAAAATAGCGACTACAGTGACCAACACTATTTTAATTGTAAACTAGCAGTACCCCCCTCACGTCGCTGGATGTTAGTACTTTTATAAAATCGATATTCATCTTTAATGTTTCTATGAATTATACGTATATATTTAGAAAAAAAAAGTACGTATGTAGTATATCAACTGCCTGGTACCCATAGTACAAGCCTCGTTGCTTAGTTTGGGACCAGACGGTGCTGTGTATATATGTCCGAAGATATTATTATTATAATTCTTTTCTTCTGTGATTTAAATAAGCCGCCGGGTTCCCTCAAGTTAATATAGAATAAAACCCTTAATCTTATATGTAAATCAATCTCGTTACAAATTCCGATTTCGATACTATTCCATTCTCGACTTCATTTTGGTTCCACTGTTGGCTGCGATGACGGTCTTCTTTGTCATTTCCAACTCCTTCCCAACTCTCGTTGCCAATTCCGATCCCAATACAGCTCTCGATACAATTATGATTTCTGTTCCGCTATCGAATACGACCGTGATTACAACACCGGTTTTAATTTTCTCTTAGACGTTGCTATAGGTAATAATTAATTACTGTATTATATGTGTGTACATGTAGCCATAGTAGGACACTTTTTGTGTAAAAGTGTTCTATATCCAAAGCATGATCTAATTCCATACAAAATTAAATTACATTTGTTCAACGATTAGAGCGCGATTTGAAGACAGGTATCTAAACAACTTGCTTTCACAGTTACAGTATTATCAGCTGCTTACTGGCGGCTTCGCTGTGCGTAAATTACAATTTGCAACGATTATTTGAAATCTCGATCCCACTTTCGACTTACATTGCTGTTCTGGTCTGTATTTTAATGCCAGACGCAGATCGTGGTATTTTCTTGGATATTGCTGTCACTTTTCTGATTGTTCTTTATAAACATTATCTTAGATCCGTTCTTTTTTATTGCAGTCTATTCATCAATTTTGGAAAGCAAGCCAAAGTAATAAGCTGGCAAGCACTTTATTGACACGAAATATTTTATGGTCTATCGTTTGATATGGATTTGATTAAGAAATTGATAAAATATTTGTCAAGAAATTGGATAAAAACATTTTATTTACAAACAGTTAAAAGTATAAATTGGCCTAATTCCAAAGGCATAATGCAAAACTAACCCATTATACATATAATCGTGTATATTATAAAATACATAAACATCTTGACAATTTTAAGGGTGGACTAACTCATGAATGAGTATTCAAGATGATTAAAAATCACTCGAATTCGTCAACCGAGTACTGTCAACTCGAAAGTTAAAAACAAAACCTAAGTGGCTACCGATCGCATTCAACTACTGCTGGTTAGTGTGTGCTTATTTATATAAAACCAATATTTTTATGGTTTGATTTTAATTTTTTTTCTGAATTTCATTTTCATCTATTTTCTTCATTTTGTTCTTTCCTTTAATTTACTGGAATACATACTGGTAGTATGATTTCTTATATGTCTAAATGAACAAAGCCGTGGACAGACGTATTGCATAAAATGAAAAGAATTCCTTTTTAGTGGCTTAATGATTATGCGTTAAAATGTCAAATCGAAAGAAAATTTTTGGAATATTACTTTTTTTTTAGAAAGTTTTAGAACGCAACCTCATGTGCTAATGAACTTCCAAAGTTTATTACGGAAGTTTGCTGAAGTTACGAGCGATTAGCTTTTCAAGATAAATTTAGCGCGTATAAGCGTGTCAATCAAAGTCATAGCGTATACATTTTAATGATTACGGGCTGGGTACTCTTATTGTGTTTACGCTGTGTTATTATTTTTGATGTCGTTTTACCAAATTATCCTCTGTAACACCTGTCAATTGACTAAATTGCGACTAATGTCTATCGTACCAACTTATGGAATTTCCATGTCAGTATTCTACCTGTTTTGCTAAAACTGTTCATCCTCTCAAACTTAAAGGGATAACTTGACAGAATTGTCACTTTCTATATAGAAAAATATAGAACGACAAAGAGAGAGAAAATACCTATTTTTATTATTATATTTCATAAAAGAAAATGGGCACATATTGAAGATATTATATTTTTATATTTTGGCTCTAATATAACCAAATCACAATATATTATGGAGTTTCTTCGAATTCAAGCTCATATTCAAGTATATCTTTATTTTATAGGTATAACATTTGAAATACGTCGCAATATTAAAAAAAAATTGTTACTTTGGACGTATTAATTACTCTTTCTGATTAATTTTAGGGTTCTAAGCCAAAATGGTAAAAACGGAACCCTTATAGTTTCGTCATGTTCGTCCATCGGTTCGTCCATAAGGCAGGCATTTTATTCAAAAACTGTAAAATGTATATTTTTGAAATTTGGAGTGTTGTTAGTCGACTCTTACTTTCGTAGTTAAATAACAAAAGTAAATCTTTCAATGGTTACTTCATACATGTAACACAAGCTAGATTTTTTTTCAGCAAACATCAATGTATGGTACATATTTCGTCAATTCTTTTAAAAACAGTTGAAAATTTTCAAACAAATTTTTTGACAATTGAATATTTTCGGAAATAATCACCTCGAAAGTAACAGAAATTGTACCCCTCCCCCCTCTATTTTGTAAATTGTTAATCCGAAAGTATCAAAAAATTAGGAAGGTAACGCTTAAAAAATATTTTCAACAAAAATCATTTTGCCCATAGTCGGATATACCGTTCTTGAGTTATTGCCGAAAAATTGCGCTTTTCAACAAAAAGACATAAATGCTACGAACATACGCTCTTTTGCTGGTGCACCTTAGCTTACATTAGTTTAAGGGTTCATTAGTTTATTAGTTCATATACTCACTTGTTATAGGCAACTGAAGTGCTTCTACCCATTATATGCAAGAAACATGAAAAAAAGTGGTTTTTTAGCAGTTTCATAAAACAACGTAGTTTTTTCATCTGTACTTTTCTTCGGAACGCTACAGTGAGCATGATCCGACATGATCTTAGCCGGTTTTTTATCATGCATACATCATTGGTATAATAAAATTATAGTAATATGTGTTTATTTCGGACAATCCTTTCGTTTCTCTATATCTCAAATACTCTCTTAACTATTTATTTTATTCATCCTAAAGAGGCTTCATTCATAAATTTAAACCTTCCCGAGGTACCCAGCTAACCTCCAAATAGTTTTCCCCCATTAATTCCCCATTTTGGAAAAAAATAGTAACATATTCGCAATTACAATTTTGGCATGTTTGGAAAAAATATGAGCTTGAATTTTTATCAGTGAGACGCAAAACTACAGTGTGAAGTTCTCGTAAGCGATTTAGCTAGCAACTTCAAACCACTAATGACTGATAAGTCAAATGTTTGAGTTGGATAAGTTGTTATCCTATGTATATTCCTTAGGTCACCATTAAGGTGACCTATTCCCTTTGAGGGGTACTTTGTACTCCCTTATTTAATATTTTATATTTCTTGTTTTCCAGTTTCCTGTCAACAAGCAGGTTACATCCCAGAAGGATATAACCCTCCCTCTTTCCTCCCATTGTCTTGTCGACTTCCTACCCTCCTCCACTTACTCTTTGGAATACTTTAACCCCCACAACCTATCTCGTTAATGGGTGGTTCTAGAATTTCAAAATTAGGGTCCTATGAATCGACATTAGAAGAGGAAATTTTGGGCCCACGCCGATTTTCGAAATTCAATTAAGTCGCTGAGATATAAGGCAGTTTTCCAAAAAAATTTTGATCTATACTTTTTGGCGCATTATGAAAAAAATGATGAGAGTGAATTTTTATCCGGATGACACGGAAAATACAATATGAAGTTGGTATGAAGTTATGAAGCGAACAACTTCATGCTATTAAGGCGACATAGTACTTGAGAAAAAGATTGTAAGTGGGAGTTTTCCTCAAAAACAGGAAGAGTTACGGACGCGATGTCATGAATTCATAGGAAATAAACAAAAATTTAAAAAAATATTACCATTTTTTTAATTTGGAGTCCTGAATAAAACTGAGGAATCATTGGGTTAATGCGCTGTAATTAAATAAAATTATAGTAATTTGGTTGATTAGGTACTTTTTTTATCATTTTTTTTTCAAATAATTTTTATTTGAAAAGAGGGTAGTGAAAATATGGGTATAATATGGTTATAAGGGATTTACTCAATGCAATATATATTTAACAATAATACTATGAAATCTCTCCTCTAAATTGCTATCAACATTATGAATTAACATTATGAATTATACTACGTCAATGTGTAGCAACATTAGTTGGCACTCTATCTGATCTATTTCTTTTTTTTCAAATATGTACTAGACTTAATGGCGACTATTCGAGCGTCAGTAAAATTTTCGTCTAGAAAAGACAATATTTTTTTTTGTTTTCCGTAGTGAAATATGTAATATGTAATACGGAAAGAAATAATATTGTTAAGTAAATGACATTTTTAATTACTATTTAATTATACAATTTAATATCTTGCATTTTTAGTTATAATTTCAAATGCGATAATATTGAATTAACGCATTTAAAATTATATATTTTAAAAGTAATTTGTTATTGTTTTATTTAAATTTTAATTGTTAATTTTAGTTATTTCAACGTACGTAATATAATGTTACCTTAGCGGTATATCAATAATATAATATTCATTTTCCCATAATCGATGAAATCAGTCTAATATTTTTGATGTATATTGATTGCAAAAACATTAAACAAAAGAGTTTTCAAAAGAAGAAAATAAATAAAAACTGCCTTCAAACATCTTAAAATAATTCAATAAATAGTTGTTTTCGAAGTCGGTACTAGCTAAAGATATGCCGGACGTGGTTTTATATCAATTTTCATAATTTGACTTAATGCTTTCGTTTGGATTCAATATTTTGTTCATATGCTAATCTGTTGAATTATGTTTTTTCTCGTAAACTTTTGTATTTTTTATTTATTTAATATTTCTAATTTGCTGTGATTTAGCTGCCACCGACTAGTAATATAATTATTTTAACATTGTCTAAAAAAATAAATTGCATAATTCATGTAAACTTTTACTGTAACATTTACAGTAAAAGTTACGTGAATTATGGCTTAAGGCTAATTTTATTCAAATTTACAAAACATTTTTTTTGAGAGTAGTGATGAGTGTTCTGTATTATGCATTGATATTTCTAAAAAAAAAGCATTATGAGCGATTGCATTCTCAAGACTAATTAAACATCAGAATAATTGCATTATAAAGTATATGACACTGTGATAACTTTTATGGGAACATTTTGTGGGGTGGTACGGTTGTGAACACTCCAGCCCGTATTGCTCTATATTTTATCTACCCCAACGGCATACTGTAAATTACAGAACAAACGGCGTAGACATAAAGAGGAAAATTTAAGTTCGGTCCTCTAACTTGACGAGCGCAAAACACGCTACGTGGAGGCGCGTATTTTATTAATTCCAAACATATTTTTTACACATTTAATGCGAATATTTTTAGGTCAACCTCAAGAATTTTAATTGGATCCTTGTTATTACGAAATCTACTTAATTCAAACTATTCGACAAACTATTAAACGTAGAGTAGGTTTGCACAGAAAAAAATTAAGTTTACAAAAACCTATAACATGAAAAGAAAAAAATCTTGGTGTTTGTATTTAATTAAATTGCTACTTTATTGTTTATTGTTGCTTCAAATGTGTTAGCTCATTTGTTTATTGTACATAGAGATAACATAAAAATGCCTCATTTAATTCTTTTTAGTGTTGCAATTTTAATGTCAAATATTTTAAGTTACAATGTAATGAGAACTGTTGGTATACGTACTTAAGAAAATTGAATCGTTAGTTTTGTAATTAATTTTTAAAATTCCATATTAAAAACACTATAAATGGATGTAATGTGAACTGAAAAACCACTTTTATAAAATAAACTATTAAATGTAATAACCGATGGCTAATTATTTAATAACATAATAACCTATATTAATATTAACAACAATCATCAAGGAAGTTACATATGGTCAATAAATACCAAATCAATAATTTTTTATATTTATTATATACAAACAAAAGTTCATGCCTCTTTCCAAAGGGGTAAGTAGAGGCCATAGAAATCCAAATGATATGATCTTTTATAAGTCTGATTTCCTTCATTGACATTATTCTATTTAGTTCCCGTTTTTAGGATACATTAGTTTGATCTGTGTAAAATTTTCTAGGGTTCCCCTAGAAGATCGGATAAAAATTACAAATTTATTGATACGAATACAGAAGATTCAATGATTTCTTAATTTTTACTTATTATACTAATTATGGTAAACGTGCATGATCATTCCTATGGGTACTTCAATCGAAACAAAGCTATAAAGGACAGAGCATCAACGAGACTCGAGTTTTAAAGCTTTTTTTTAGATATCGGATATTTCTATAAATATCTACTGTAACATTTCACTTGAGATCGGTTACAAATAAGCTCTAAAAGCGTTTTACGACAACAGTTCGCAAAGCCTGTCACTATGAATAATCTTATATTTTGGTGTACAAGAGCTTCTGCAATTCAAATCCTCAGCTCAGACCCAGAGCTGACAAACTCGGGCGACCACGTCTGTGAAGTTCTAAGCAAGTTATGACAGGGAGTTCACGCCGCGCCGTCAGCGCCCTACTGGGGCATGCACCGGCCCGGACAACTGGCGTTGGAGCCGTTCGTAACCTATTGTAGCTAATGATGGATATTGCGAAAGATAAAAGTTGAGATTGAAGTACAGTTGTAGTATGTTAATTTTTGTTCATCGACAGCAGTCTACGTTCGTGATTAAGAAATGTGATGAGTATGTATGAAATAATACTACAGTTAGCTTTGTTATTAATGAATACTAACAAGCTGAATATTCGCCTGCGTACTTAACTTTGTTAGACACCCGATATTCCGCTCTGCGAAAATCCTCGATAGTTAGTAAGGCGGGAAACGTGTTGATTCGGTGATTATCTAAATAATATTACTAACAGTTAATTTTTTAGTTAAATCTTGATATAAGTTGACTAAATCTTAAAAAAAAACCTTTGTCCAATAAAATTAATAGTTTCAATGAGGCGTGTCCCATTCCCGATACATTCATATAACGAAATAACGAGTTAATAAAAAATATTTCTAATAAGCTGGCCTTTAGGGTTCCATACGTCTAAATGAAAAAAAACGGAACCCTTGTATTATCACACACAATGTCTGTTGCAGCCAATTTATTGGAACGATTAACTCGGAAATTCAGTACACATATGAGTTTTTGTGTCCCAAACAAGGACGTGTAATGGAAAAAGTGATTTTAGAATACGGAGGTTAATTTTGTAGACCAAATTAAACAATTTAAAAAAATACAAGATGTATCGTGTGAGATATCAAATGAAAGTGTTTGTTTAGAGGGTTATTTTTTTTATTTTGTAATTGTAAAATAAATAGTTGATCTAAGGAAACGATTATTCAAAAAATTAAAAATGGCTCTTTCCCATTATATCCGAAACAACTGTGTCTAAAATTATGAAATGAATAAAGAAAATAGTTGTTTGCTTATAAATTACAAGAACCCCTATTACCCGTGCTTATAAATTACGATTAGAAGTTTACGGTCTTTAAATAATATGTTATATTTCTCAATATTGCTTATGTTTCAGTTAACATAAAAAATTGGTTTAGATTAAAAAAAAGCGCAATACGTAACATATTAATCACACGAAACCTTTTTCACGCGAGATAAACTTGTTCTTATTCGTTTATTTTACAGCTGGTCGTCCTTTGTCTTACAAATCAAATAGTATGATTTCAGAATCCTACGCTGGGAAATTGTCATTTTCACGGTGCTACTTTTCTCATTACGGACCGCAGGACAAAGATAACACACGGCAAGTATTCCCTGCTCAAATAAAGCCGTGTCTAAAAAATGGATAAGTATGTACCGTTAGTCCGATAAGAATTATTTAGAATGACGTATTATTTTATAATAATAATTTGGTACACTTTCGTTTTTGATATCATCATAAAATATGGTTCATTATTGGGTACTTTGATCCGAGTATCTAATATCGTTTTCGCATACTTTTATTCGTAAACAGATTTCTTAAATATACTAAATTTTGCACATCAATTGTAAAAGTATTTCATATCATTTTATTCCCTATTTTGCATATTTACATTAATTGCAAAATTTTAAAATTCTGATATACTATTTGTTTCTTAATTACTGTACTGTGATATTATTTTTAAATTTATGCAAAATTTTGCACATCAATTGTAAAAGTATTTCATATCATTTTATTCCCTATTTTGCATATTTACATTAATTGCAAAATTTTAAAATTCTGATATACTATTTGTTTCTTAATTACTGTACTGTGATATAATTTTTAAATTATAATAGATGGTTTAATTTAAAATAATAGTTTATATGGGAAGTTTATGAGCAGACAAAAAAGCTACGAACATCGTTCAGACAACATAATTTCTTCTACCTAAAACTTTATATATATTTAATAATATATAAAAGCCACATGAATTTGAGGACTATCCAGTAAATAATATTTGTATAAGTCATCAAATACTGTTTACTCATAATTTTCTCGGTGGCGCTGAGCGTAACACTGTATACTGCGCTTGTTTTTCGCTTTTTTGATTTGCTTTGATGCGACATGTTTGTTTCGTTGGCGCCAAATCTCAGAAACTTTTTCACAGAAACGTCTTTTTACTTTCTGCTATGAAAATTGAAAAAAATCGTACAATTTGGAAAGTTACTGTTTTCATCCTGATTTTCTAAAGTCGAGTTTCGCCACAACTTAATGTTTTAGGGTTCTAGGTATATCTTTTGACCAGTTTTTGAGTGATTGATGTCTGTATGTCTACATGTGTGCGTGCGCATGTGCGTACGTTTGTGTAAACCACTCTTAACTTTTAAACGGATTAACTGATTGAAACGCAGTTTACGCAATTCGAAAGGGATCCACTCGTCTTAGATTTTGAACTAGTTTCGCCTGGTACATTTTGAGTGATCTCAAAAATAAAGTTTTTTTCATGTATTAATAGACTAAATTAGCAAAGAATTATATTTTCCAATATGAGAACAGAATATTCTGCATAAATTATTTAATTTAATTATTTTCAATGAAGCTATTAAATACCGTAGATAATTCATGAGATTAATATATAGGTTAACACAACTTTTTTTTTTCATTTATATCTTACTCAAATATAATAAATTGATAAAATATTATGATGTCACTTGATAGGTTTTGATGTAAATCCTTCTGATATTTTAATATTTGTCCAAAACATCTGCCACGTAATTTCAATAAATTTGTCGAAGACTACACAATAACTGTTTTTAACAAATAAACTAATACTAATTTGACACAAAATATTTTTAATATGAATGATACAATAATGATAATATAATGTAATTTTAATGTGAGTTATGTTAAGAAATCTGGTTCAGAAGTATGATGATCAAAAAATTCTAAGACGATGTATTAGACCGAAATATGATAGCTTCAATAGACATCTATTTAGCGTCTAAATCAATGATGTTTTTCAAACCACCATATAGGAGTAGACGAAGATTCTAAATTGACAGTCATAGCCCTCTCTGCCATTGAGGACGGAGATCGTCGGTTCCGCGCGCGCGCAGTCAATACATCGCTAAAGGTTATAGGTGTCGGTGGATTCTCGACTTCCAAATCCCCGTTGCCCCTTCAATTTGTGAGGGACGAATCCATCACCTTTTTATACGTCTATACCAGGGCCGCGTGCACCGTCTCTAAACCGTATTTTTCCCTCATTCATTTTGTATTGAACGTCCGCCGGGGCTACCTGACGCGGCCGGACAACGGAAACTGTGGAGACTCCCTGAATATTTTATGAGGCTTTATTCAAGTTTAGTTGTCGGTTAGTTTATCGGTATACGTTCGCTTTTATTGCACACTAGCTGTACCCGCGGCTCTGCTCGCGTGACCTACGGAATTCCTGTTTAAGTTTTTTATAAAGAAAGTGGAGTCTTACTTGGGTACGTTACTTTGAAGATAAATATAAATATAAACATTAATAATAACGTCTATGGATCATATTTAGAAGATAGACATATATTATCGAAACTTATTTGTAGGTCCTTTTAGTATATAATTTAGTATAGCACATTAATTTGATATATCTTTTAGGTTAACTGAGAGTAAGAAAATTATGTGTCTCAAAAGCGTTTATTGGATAAATGGTTATCGCGCGAGAAGAACAGACCGACACATAGAGAGAATTTAAGTCTTATAATACGCACAAAGTTTTCAATTTCAAGACGGCGAAAATGTAATTATTTTCATTTTTCCCATTGAACATTAGGGTGTTGTTAAAAATAAATGCACATGAATTTGTCAGTAAGTATCATTAATGTATCAATAAATACATCAATAGTAATCGCACACAAAAAACTTTCATACGTTTATTCTAATTTTTATGGATATAATACGCTTAGATAAAAAATACGCACAACCTTTTTGTTTGTTAACCGATTGTAATTCAACAAACACTACATGTCATTCGAAGCGTGCTACATCAGTGAAAACCGCATTCAAATCGCCGTTCAAGCCGTTTCCGAGATTAGCGTACGCAAACGCACAGAACAGACGGAAAAAGGCTAAAACGATTTTTTTGGCCTCGGTATCGTAAGAACAAAGTACATAAATTGTTTTTTTTTTAATGTTTAATGTACAGACAGAGTTCGTTTACGATTTTATTATGTGCATAGATTTTCACCCACTTCAAATGTTATTAAGGGATTTAAGTATATACTTTTTAATACTTTCTGTATACATATACATTAGAACTTTTATTTCATAATATATGTATATTAAAATAAAATGCATAAATGGCATATTATATAAATATATATTATTAAAGTCATTAGAACACAATGTAAAAAAAAACTAGGTGCACTTATTATGATGAAATTTTTCACTACTTTTCATATAAAAAAGTAATTTACACTATAATTTGTATATTCAGCAGCTTATTATTTAAGTATTGGGGTATAACAAAGATAAATATACCAATTTTCCATTTTGAACATCTTCAAGACATCGTCATAATCGTCAACTGAGTCATGTTGTCGTTCAATGCAGATCCCTTTTGAGAACGTGTACACTCATCCACACGATTTTTAATGTAATTTGTCGTCTTTCACGTGTTGAAATGACATCGTGCGCAAGTGAATCAAATCCTACAGCGCACATCGTGAGTTAAATGATAATCTTTATTTAAAAAAAGGAATTCCAATAATTATAAGGCTGTAAATACTATCAGAAACGGGTAAACATGTGAATAAATTTTAAATAATAGTGATTTCATATTAAATTAGTAATAATCATATTACAATATTAAAACGAAGGTGACAATTTTCTTTCGAATAAAACACACGATATGAAATTAATAGTTTATTTTGTTCTTCTAAAATATTATCAGTCTACTCCGTGAATTCTGTGTCCGGTGGTACCTACCTGTCAAAAACGGTTCACCCTTTTTCATTATCACGGAATTACAAGGGCTAGAATATTGTTTGGAATTCTGTTAAAGATAACTCACAGTGCTTCTCATTATGTTACTTTTTACACTTTAGCACGGACCGTGATATATTGTTTATTTAACGTTCAATTAGTAGTATGTGTTTTACTTTTCGCTTCATAACATTGCTTTCTAATAAATAGGACTGAGATTTTAATAAAATATAAACTTGACACCTTAATCGTGTGTTCATCATCCATTTGTATTTAGAGATAATAATAATAGGTCCGCATTTTTCTTAAAAAAAAATTGTCCATGGTGATTTTATGATTGAAAAAGATGATAATATCAAATAGACTTAAAATTATATTTAATAACGTTCCAATATTGTCCATTTTAACTCAAAATATAGTGTACTGAATCGAAATCAACGGGGCGCTTATTGCCTTTAATTGAGATTTAGCTGATAGAAATGCTTTTAGTGTAGCGACCATAAAGCTATATTAAGTATTCTGCTTCATGAGATTAACTTATCTAACTTTCATGGATTATTTCATGAGATTAAACGCAAATATTTTATAAGAGAGCGTTTCTATGTAATACCTACGTAAACCTAAAACCACCGCGAAATGTGTTTCTTCATTACTAAATTTCCTTGCAATTTTTTTTCATTGAATATATACATTACAGCCATTAAAATACCCCAGTATAAAGTAATAGATAATAATATGAATTATATTTATTTTTTTGTTGTACGATATCCCACCAACAAAAAGGAGAGTCATGTTTCAAAAGAATATCTATGAGTGTACTTTTATACTGAACTATTTATTCATAGAGTCTAAACTATTCCTTTGTAACAACATGAAGCATCGTTGAGTTTGTTATGTGAATTCTGGAAACGAGAGCGGTATCCAGAAATAGGGAGTACCATATGGAGATCTGAGGCCTCTGCCTACCCTTCTGGAAAATTGACGCGCATTTATATATATGACAAAAAATGTTTTTCGAGAAATAACTTTCATTTTGTACTAGTATAAAATTATTATTTAAAATTATTTTCTTGCAACAATCAGCCACGGTCATTGACTATTAGTATAGGTATAATACCTTCGAACAAAATTACATGAAATTTTTGCCAAATAATTCAGACAAATATAAGTAAATATAAGAATACATAGGTTCTGAAAATTAATAACTATAATACAAGAGAAATCAATCTTATCGCTATTCCTTTACGATTTACTTTTAAACTATATCTATGTGTGGATTGACCACATGACAACTGGAGGCGCGACGACGTCAAGACGAGACGTAGATATAGGCGTATGCAGAGCACGCACTAAATTAATATCATAGTAGTAAGTGATTCCCGTGAATACAATGATTGCGATTAATACATTTACAATAAGGCACTGTGGTGATTTATTATAAATGTACCTGACGGAACGAAGACTCGACTTCTCATGAAAAATGGAAAACCAGCATTTAAGGTCCTTTAAAAGTTCTTTCGTGATATATTGCAGAAGATATAAGGTATGAAGTCGAAAGCAAAAGTGTGGCTTTGATAATCTTCGAAAAAAAGATGGCAACTTGTTGAAAAATAACAGGTTTACATTGAAATAATAACTCAATGCAGGCTTGTCACAATCTCGAGTTGTGTGTATAATTTTTTTTTCGTATTGAAACGACTCGATGAATTCCACTCATCAGAACAAGATGATTTTCAAAAACGATCCAACACCGTAGACAACGTAGAATCACTGTGTGAGCTCGACGATCTTTTGGGAAACGTGAAAGGTTTTTTTAAGAAGATGGCTTCGAAATGACCAAAAGACGAAAACAACGTCAAACGTCTACAATAAACCCGATCTGATAAAAAACAATCAGCATAGGTTACATAATTAGGCAGATAAAATCTAGACAGAGACTCTACACGAGGAATTCACTTAGGTTAGATAGCGTCTTAGAAACCGTGCAACATCTCCATGTCAAACAAACATTCAAAGATGTTCGATAAGTTTTGTTAGATAAGGTCGATAAGTTGTTTATTCTTAAAAACGATCGTTTTCAAAATATTTGAAGCAACGTTAGGGACGTTAACAATACGATACACGGACATCAAACGTGGTTGTTTACTGTTAATTGTGTTCACACCTCATTCAACGTGTGATGGAAAAATTAATATTCATGTACTTTTTCTGCGATATGAAATCTATGATGAGGAGCTTTATAAGAGGACCGAAGTAGGTGTAGGTGCAGGGGCATGTCGCAGTGAACTTGGACAAATGATTCCTACAAGCGATAATGCCCAGGATAAACGCGTCGGAGACTAGCAAACGTGAGTCGGACATTACAGTCTTAAAGGCTCCCGCCACTACGAGAACTGACGATTCGATAACGATTGTGAACAAAATTAGACATAGTCAAGATCGGTTGAAAATCTTAATAGTCAGAAGTAGATCTAGCTGTGTTCAGACGATGAAAACTGTGCTATTGAAAGTTTTTGAAAGAAAATCGATTGTAGTTAATGCATGTGTAATTTCAAAACAGTTCTGTTCTTTCTTCTGAAGTACTGAGGAGTTCTAAAAATTTTCCTTAAAAATTAATAAATAAATAACGTGTCATGCAAGTAAATATTAAACATGCAACCGTCATACCCTTTGATTTTCCATCAAAAGGATGAAAAAGTCTATTTCGTACTTTGACAACGTCAAAAGAGCAATCAGAACATAATATAAAATCCATTCGCTTTCGTTCAACGTGAATTCATACTTACATACGGCAAATTGAAATTATACACACGAGATGAAAGAAATGAAAAATAATGAGCTCGATCGCATCGAGATGAGATAAAAAGAAATTCGCCGGAGCCCCCCTCCATCCTTCCCCCGTCCCCCGCCGACCCGCCGCACTAATAACACGCGGAGAGTTCGGGCGGAGGCAGGAGGACGGGGGGCGGGATTAACCGGAAATTGCTACGGCTGTGCAATCATTGATTTCCGGTATTCGTCCCTACGATGCCGAGTATCGATTCAGCGGAGGCGTGTTTGCAGGCCGCCCCGAGACTGGATGTGTCATACGAGGACGGGACCCGCGCCCGCGGTCACTTGGAGATGACGGGGGCCAGCTCGTGGCTTTGAATGATCCGCCCTATTGCGTTGTTCCTTAAACGTCAATACACATTCGATCAATGATCATAGTACCGCGAACATTTTTATTCGTGTACATACTGGAAACTCTTTCTCTGTGCCTCGGAGGGCACACTGAGCCGTCTCGGCGGTTGTCGCGCCGTACCGGCGGCGACGGCCGTCGACGGCCCTTAACCGCAACGGACGACAACGCCGAGGACTCGATGTCCGAGTCCTTTACTCTGAAACGACGTTTTAGAAGGGTGCACCCTTGCAAAGGGATGTAAAATAAACTAACCCTAAAAGTCTCATACGTAACGATCTATGATGAAAATATGAAGAATTAAAAAAAATTAAGCCACATTCCAATAGAATAATTGTTAATAAAAAATCATTGCATCAAGTATTTTATTTGAGAATAACGACAGAAAAAAGCTTAAAAGGAACAAAAGCTTATATAAATTTGAAAAAGAATTTGTATGTAAAATGCTATATGGAAAATTCTTGGACAATATCATGATTTATTATTTAGGTTTCATCATCACACTACTGACGTCACCGAGCTTTCAGTTAGTCCATGGTTCGTTGATTAAGACATCCCCCCACAATGCTTTTATTGCACATAGAGAAACTTGCTCTAGGACAATCGAGACGTACTAGAGACTTTTATTAAGTATAGATGCATATGTAAAATAAATGTTATATATGATTATACAATGGTTTGTAACTAGTTTTCTGGCTTATCAATGTTGTCACACTGCAACTTTTCCTTTTTTGTTTTGATAGTTCTCTGTTGCGCATTAAACTTTACCGTCTTTATAAATTACAAATCCAATTATTACTTTCATTTGTAATGATGAATCGCCCAAACGCTTGGTTAATTTAATGTTGGACGTAGCTCTGAAACCGTAATTGTACGAAAACAAAATAAAATGTTTGATATAAAATTTCATTTAAAAACTTGTGGTTTATCTGAAGTTACTGTTAATTAATATTTTTTAATCTACAAAATTAAGATAAGTAAGCATTTGAAATATATTTAGTTTCAGCCAGTCATAATTTATGAACTGTGAAACCATTTACAATAGTGACCGCGGTCACTAGCGGGCCTTAAACCAGACCGGTCCAGAACTCAAGGTCGAAGTCCTTCGAGGAGAAAATATGTCTCTGGAGGAAGATAGTTAAAACTTAACAGTACAACAACGCATAAAAATTAAATTCATCGGAATACGCGTTCATCATTATGTGACGCGATGCATGTCACCATAGGCACCTCCACGCCTTCCGCTTCCAGCCGCGTTGGTCCGCAGTTTCGCGCAGGTCCCTTTAGAATCGAGGTCTAAACACAAACGACAGCTGGCCCTCCCGAACGCCAACTTCGAGGGTCGCCTTCGAGACGCAACTCGGATCCGCTCACGGACGCCCGAGCCCACGCGCAGATCCTTTCGTTCGGTTATCGGACATCGGTCCGCGTTGGTGGCCGCATAAACCACCTTTGGGAATAAAAAAAAAAGACTAAGTCGTCGTCGCGTCGCTTCGACTCGCTGCCACGTCCGCGTGTTCGCTCGTGTCGGGGCTCGATCGTTCGGCAAGATCGAATTGGATCGTTCCCTGTCATTCTAATCGGCCAATTATTTTATCGACACGTTTTACTCGTAGTTAGTAATTTAGGACGATTATACATTTTTTTTTTCAATAATAAACTACTTCGAAGCCATATTACCTATTTAATTATTTCTTGAAGTCGTTAGAAGACTTTGTATGTAGTAATAATCATATTTTATTATTTAGTATTGTAATTATACGATATAATTCATATTTCCTCAATTTGATCGTCAGTTTTTTTTATATTTTTTTTTCTCTATTGTTGCAGAGCTTTCAATATATTCTGTTCTAATAGTTGGTGTACTTTATCCGCAATCCTCTATATTTCTACTTTACACTGGGACAATCAATAAAAATATAAATATAACTGTTAAATTAAGAACATTTGTCGTTCACCATTCAATTTCTTACTAAATTACTCCATTAATTTGGCATCTCACTGGGTGCGTATATACTCGTCGGAGATTAAATTAACTAACATTAATTATCTAACTGTATTTCGGGCCTGCAAATTATTACTTTGATCTCGTGTAAGCCTTATTAATCCCACCTTATATTAGGAGGTTGCGACGCGACGGCCGAAACAATCCCGGGCGAAACATCTCGACGCAAATAAATACATAACCTACTTTTATATAGCGACTAGCTCTAATGGCGAATTAATGTAATAGTATTATTACGCTGTACAATAATAATTCTCGGTTACTTAGTGAGAGCCCTCATTACTTCTTCGAGACGCCTAACAGACACAATAAGATTATCACAGATGATAATTTACTCAGAACTAGTTCACAATTCAAAAATGTTTGCCAGTAAAAAGAACTCAAGGAAAGCATATCAAATGTTTAAACTATTTTTTCTAAAATTTCTGCAGCGATATATTTAAAAAACTTAACGTCATGACGATAAAACGTACCCGAAGAAGAGATTCCATATTTCTGATTACATAAGAAACGCATCATAGTTGATGCAGACAGTGCACCAACGGAATTGGAATCCATTTTGCGCGATCAGTGTTAAAATTTCGTCACAAAAAGGAAAAAAGGAAAACTTACTTAAAGCAGTCGCTATTTTACATGGCGTATGCGGAGTTTAACGTATTAATAGTGAACAGCTAGCGATACGGACGTTTAACATATCGCGTGCCTCTTTTGTACGAATACAATCGCTCTTGATAGCAGTGGTCGGCGGCGCGGCGCCCTCTCTGCGTTTGTCGGAAAGCCATACGGCCCCAAACGCGGTATAATGATGCGGAGGTGAAAATAAGAGGGAACAATCTTGTCGAGTAATGTGTGACCGTGCGCCAGCGGCGTGGGGCTGAAGCCACTAAGTAGGTCTTCCTGAAGAAGTGGCCTTTCGTCTGCACTGTTAACCGTAAGGTTTTGACAGCTCGACTGAACGTCCTCGAACAACGCAGACATGCCGACAGTGCGTGACAGCCTTGTGGGTGACCATACGTGCGTGGGAAGTTACTGCGAAACCAATACGCATTGGGCTCATTTCAGTATCCGGGGCGGAATGATTTTAAAAGTAAACTATTAAATAGATCGCAATGATTTTAGGGGTCCCTTTTCCAGTACTCAAACTTCTTCTTAGTCGTTTATTTCCACTAAAACTCAACGCCAGCGGTGAGGACGTCAGGTGGATCTGCTAATACACTCTAGTGGCGCTTCATAGGCTGAAAACCGTTACGAAGTACATTTGAGTGTTATTCCAAGATAATAAAGAAACACTTATACATCCTTCGTGATTTTGAAGATAGTAGAGATTTCTAAATTTCTATGAAATAATGAACTTTGATGAATTTGAGCATCAGTATGTCGTCACCGACCTTGTACACATTTTGTATAGAGTACACTTATAGCTTAGTGAGAGTACTAAAAAAGAATAAACTATTACTCTTTCTATCTAATATACCGTTGAGGCGTGTTTGACAAAATAGATCTGAATTCCTATCATGTTCATGATCATGTAAGGAATTTAGATCTAGATTAAAAAAGAAGATTTCTATTGAGTGTGTACTCAAACTCTTTTACCTGTATCACTGTGAAATGGGACCATTCATAATAGCATTGAAGGAAGTTTTGTACTCAACTATACAAGATGGCTTCTACTCCTACTATGTTTAAAATGGATGGCTGCTGATATATTCAGGCTTACCTTGGTCATTCAGAACTAGAACTGTCGAGACAGCTTATCGATGGTCTTCTGAAAGTGAAGATACATATTTTGAAAAACATATCTAGTTTATACAGCGCGTTATTGGGAATAAAGAAGAAAAGTTAAACACCTGAGTCCAATCGTCGAATTTCATTTGTATACGAGAAGTGCAGAAGAAAGCGTGAAGCCTTACGGTACTTTCGCTCTGAGATGTCTTTTTATAGTGTATGTTTTCGTGTTAAAAACAAAATGTCTATTGTTAATATAGTTATGAATTATGTGCATAACATGATCCGACATTTCATGAGTATAAGGTGTGCATATAAGACCCTCGTACCATATCCTATCAAAGGTAATTGATGCATTGAGAAACGCTGTCACGGTTTTATGTTTTGGTTTGAAGCCTTTTGTATTGTGTCCATATTCTGGCGTTACAATCGTAATAAACTCATTCTTTCTGTTTGCAGCCCTCAAAATAAGGACCAATGATTCTAATAATCAAAGTTTTCATGGCACAATAATTTTACAATCCCAACATACATTCAGTATAATAAAGGAGGTTTTTCCGCTCTCTGCTGAGCTTGTTTGCGCTTCAACCACGGTCTTTATTATCCTTTATTGTGGCATTTGATACTCTTTTTATCACTCATGATAATTAAATCGTATTTACTTCGTTTCGTTTTAGCAGAGAATTTTTAACAGAAAAATGGATCAAAAAATGACTCAAAAAAGATTTGATAAGGTCGAGTGGCAAGGTCGAGTGGCACAAAAATATTCAGCTTTTTTCATATCTAGACTTTTGCAAATGAAAAATTGCGATTGCAATTAATATGCAAGTCTTCGTGAATCGTACTTACTAAGTTGTCGATCTTGCTACACTTTCTCAAAGAACTCACTGACTTTATTTGCAAAATTGGACGACAACAAGCTTCACCTTATACATAAAAAATTCCCAACATGAAGTGACTGAGCCATATTGGTGCTTTCTTTACCGATAATGTTCTATATTAATAAATCGCATAAAGAAGAAAAATTGTGAGATATAGGTCTATTCAATTTTAATAGTGCCCATTTCGAAAATCATAAATCATTTGAAAAAAAATATTGAAGATTTCGTTGACTATTGTTCATACAGTGGTATGTTTTATGTATTATTTTCATTTCATTGTATTTTTAGTTCGAATATGATAACACAATGTAAATAATTATTAATTACTTAAATATTATAATGCGAAAACTTGCCAAAATGAAGTGTTTAATCAATGCTGTGATCTGATGTTCATTCGATTCAAGTACACTTACTTTACTTATAAATTATACCAAAAAATATTTTTTGATATTACATTGAGTTAATAATATAATGCGGATAAAGGTATAAAAGGAAAAAATATATATAAGCCAAATAAACGAAGAAAACATGTTGGCTGGCTCAGCCGATGGGCGGTGGCCAACGAAATTTATAGCTAGCTCTGAAAATGAAATAAATTTAATATATGCAGCTCGGTTTTGGCCAACATGTATACGGCAGGATTTATAATATGTATACCAAATACCAAAACATTATTGCTATCAGCAGAATGTCACTGAATCTAAACAAAAAGAATGGTCACTACGTATGACAAAGCAAATTTGTATGGATGAAGAAACACAAATGTAGAATCAATGCTACGGACGTGTGATCTCGTCGTAATGTGGGCGGAGTAATCTTGAAATACAGACATAGGAGAAATGATGTAGTTGTAAAATCATTTAATCACTAGAATGAAAGAAATATGAAATATGGATTTGTAAACTGCAAAGGATGGACGAAAATGAAATTGACAAAAAAATAACAGAGGCACTCCAAGAGCGCCGACGGAAGTGGAAACTTGAACAATTACGTGTGTAGTTTTTAAATCGTCAGGAAATGTTTTATTGTGCAGGAAATACTTTTAAATGAACTGTTTTTTTATTCATTATTATATTCATTGACGCCTGCTCTGTGTTTACTATGTAGTCATGCTTATGACGGGAATACTTTACACGTGTAATGTGTTCCCAGAGGAGGCGTCACTTCATATAATTTTGATCGAAGGACACTTACAGGTAAGTTACTTTGATCAACTAATTATAAACTACTACTACAAAAACTGTAATATATTACAATTTTCATTTAATGCGCTATTGTACATGAAAAAAAAAAGTGGACATTATTTTGCATAAAATTGCAATCTATTGCTTAAAACGTAAATTTACACGTACAATACGAAAAGTTCCGACACGAATATATATCTATGTTTTACGTATACACATAATTTATATTTATATTATATATAGTTATATTATTAATGTATTTCAACTCAAACTCAACTCTCGTGTACTTACATGCAGAGGTGTCGGTTACGGTAACGGTAATAGTGTCACGAGTTCAATGTTTTTTTCCCATTTCAAAAATGCCCAACGTGCCTAAAGAAGTTTACACTTTAAAAAATCTGTAAAGTCAATTCGTGAGACTGAATGGTCATAAAGGCGTATTTACATAACAAGCAGATTAGATTGTTGCATATTGGTTATGGGTATATTTAAAGAAGGGCCGGATTCTAATTACCTAAATTTAATGTGCTCCCATGAAACAATTTATTGATGAAAGTCAGGAAAATAAACCAAGTATCTATGGATTGTAACAATTAAATTTTTTTTCTCTTTCCCTATTTCTCGGGCAGATAAAAATCAGCTTTTTATGATATATGTTAAAAGATTTGTTTCATGCGGATTAATATTAATTTTAGATGATCAAGAAAATTAATATAGATCTTAATATTAATTTTAGATTTCAAGCTAAATTTTAAGCAATTCTAACATAAATATTATACTAGAATTGCTTGAAAAATTTTTTGCAGTGTATATGTACCCTAAATGCAAGTTTTTCTTTTCAATCTGTATGTTTTATAAAAACGATTTCTTGACTGATTTCATTAATACTTCGATACTATTTTCACGGCATCGCTTCCGAGACCGAGAGAAAAGAACGCTGTAAATCTACCGGAAAAATCTTTCTTCCGAAGTTCGCTCTGGAGCACGGAATAGTTATTAGTTCCATACTTCGGAGTCGCGGCGGCCGCGCGTCACCCGCGCCTCGCGTATCGTGTAAAACGAGCCTGCCTCACCAAAAATATTATCCGCTACTCGTTGAAAAGCGCGTAATATTTTTGGTCCTCGCTTTATTCATCCTTTTTTTAATGCTTTTTTTCGTCCCTATTAGTGCCTTGTTCATTTTTTGAAAATGATGAATAAGGCACTAATAAATGGATTTAAACTTTTTGTAAGAAAAATATCGTTGTACAAACCAAATGAAACTTACGCTAAAGTGCATGTTGGACACCATGTGTGGTCAATCATGCACTTAATGATATTATGTATTACGTACTCAGAGCAAAAAGTAAGGCGTTCCCACCCGCGGCTTGTTGAAGGTGAAGGCGAGAGTGAGATAACTGCGGGTGGGATGCCCTACTTTTCTTCCGTAGTGTATACATATTTATTTTCACACCAGCATGGAAAGTTCTCAATATCAGGGATAAAAGTGCTATATTTTCTCCTGGCTCATACCGGAAGGGGAAGTCCTCAATTTCAGGGAGAAAAGTGCTACAATATCTCCTGGCTCACACAGGAAGGAGAAGTCCTCGATTTCAGGAGAAAAGTAGTATTTTTCCTCCAGGCTCACACAGGAAAGGGAAGTTCTCGATTTTAGGGAGAAAAGTGCTACAATATCTCCTGGCTCACACAGGAAGGAGAAATCCTCGATTTCAGGAGAAAAGTAGTATTTTTCCTCCAGGCTCACACAGGAAAGGGAAGTTCTCGATTTTAGGGAGAAAAGTGCTACAATATCTCCTGGCTCACACAGGAAGGAGAAGTCCTCGATTTCAGGAGAAAAGTAGTATTTTTCCTCCAGGCTCACACAGGAAAGGGAAGTTCTCGATTTTAGGGAGAAAAGTGCTACAATATCTCCTGGCTCACACAGGAAGGAGAAGTCCTCGATTTCAGGAGAAAAGTAGTATTTTTCCTCCAGGCTCACACAGGAAAGGGAAGTTCTCGATTTTAGGGAGAAAAGTGCTACAATATCTCCTGGCTCACACAGGAAGGAGAAGTCCTCGATTTCAGGAGAAAAGTAGTATTTTTCCTCCAGGCTCACACAGGAAGGAGAAGTCCTCGATTTCAGGAGAAAAGTAGTACTTTTTCTCCTGGCTCACACCGGAAGGGGAAGTCCTTGATTTCAGGGGGAAAGGGCTATATTTTCTTCTGGCTCATACCGGAAGGAAAAGTCCTCGATTTTAGAGAGAAAAGTGCTAGATTTTCTCCAGGCTCATATCGGGATGGCAAGTTCGCTATTCATCTCCGATATCATTTCCGTTCGCAGATTTTTGTCACCCGAGCCACAATGTTTTACCGGCCACGGAAAACGAACTTTCCATCCCGGTGTGAGCGGAGACTAAAAGTGAACTTCTCATCGCGGTGTTATAAAAGAAGTTCATTTTAATTTTTAATCAAAAATAGTTTCTGAAATAATTATTTTTTTACATCCACGGGATAGCTTAATTTTGCTAAGTAAATTCATACGTAAGTAGTTTATTTTAATACTTCTACTTTAATAATCCATTATATTTCTTTTACACTGAGCAGATTGAAACACAAAATGGTTTTTTTAGAGAAAAGGCCTCTGCAGCCACAAAGACAAACATTTAAATAACTCGAATCGTACCCTTTTTCAATTCTAGTCTTATCAAAATTGAAATGATTTCCATTATCATTATAATATATAAATACTCTCAAATCTATTCCACATATTTGGTATCAAACTTTTTAATTGTATTATACAAATTATCATCTATATAAATTAAAATGAATCGCCAAAATATACGACTAAACGACTGCATCAAATTGGATAATTCTTTTTTTGTTGTGTTCGTTATTATCAAGACAAAGTTTTTATAAAAGAAAATAAAATTTTGTATCTGTCTGTCTGTCTGTTTGTCCAGGGTATCTTCGGAACGGTTGAGTAATCACTATGAGATATTCACTGGAAGGTAGAAAAGCTTGCTGGACTGCCGTTAGGGTACTTTTACCGCGATTATTTTTTGGGTTCACGCATGAAAAAAACACCGAACAACGGGATAATTTTTTGGAATTGAGTCAAAAGTGAAACCGAAATCGAGGTCGAGAGCAAAACCGAAATCGGGGTTGGATTGGGACGATCCTTTGTATCTCTCAGTCTGTCTGTTTTGCCCGGGGTATCGCCGCTACGGCTGAACAGATCACGATGGGACTTTCACAGGAAGGTAGATGATTTATCGCGATATCGCTTTTTATCGCGATATTTTTCTAGGGTTCCTGCAACATAAAAAATTCTTAAAAATGGTACGATTTTTCGGAATCTAATCAAAAATGAAACCGGAATCGAGACCAGAAGCAAAACCGGAATTGGGTCGAGAGGAAATCGAGGACAAGGAAGGAAATTAGAGTTATGATGGATGTATGGATAGCAGTCATCAGTCAATACAAAAAGTGTACAAAAGATTTTAATAATTCTTTAACACATAAAATGCTCCTGTATCCCCGAATAATATAGTTTATATTTAATTTTGATATTAATATCAACCCCTGGCTCCTACAAATCGGAATTGGGACTGGTAGCGGAATTAAAATTGAAAGCTGGACAGGGAGTAAAATCGAGAAAAGGATCAGAATCAGAATAGAAACCGGGACCGGAACCGAAGTCGAAAACGGAACTGGGGTTGAAAATGAATATAAAGATGGGATCAAAATTTAAAGTGTGACCGAGATGTTTTATGTTTCGTGTATTATACGTATTAAAGTTTGTCACCGACCAAAACCATGTATTTGTATTATTGAATCGAACTACCACACCGATTCTAAAAAAATCACTTAGTCATAGAAAGCTACACTATCCTCAAGTAATACTGTCTATTATTTATTGTGATACTAAATTCTACCGTAATTAAGATCGGAACTGTGATTGGTAGCGGGATTGGAATTGAAAACGGAACGGACAGCAGAATTGAGAACGGGACCAGAATCAGAATCGAAAACGAAAATGAGAACGGGACTAGAGTCGAACTAGGGACGGGATCAGAACCGAGGGTGTGACTGGGATTAGAATCCAAAACGATACCGGGATTTAAATTGACATCAATCCATACAAAAGAGGAAAAAAATTCATTCTACGTCCATGCTGGCGCAGCTGCCGGCATTAACTATGTGGGCAAGTCGCGTACAAGAAAATGCACAACGACATCTGCCGGGCCGGCTAGTTTTATATATTACAAAGCATTTACGTCAATTTCAATTATCTTTACACAAAATAAGGCCTAGAATTACTACTCTTTTTTTTGAGTTTATTAAATTACAGTATTATATATATCTTTTCAGATCTCACTAATAGGCATATAAGAACTGTGTTAAATCCTATTTCATAAAATGCTGCTGAGCATGTAGCTTTCCTTTCCTTTATCAAATTGATAAACGATAATTAATTCGAGGCTTTTATATACAGAGATGCCGGCCACTGTCTCAACATTTCTAATTGGTTTTTCCTTTTACGCTTTATGTTATGGAATCACGGGTTAACCCGAATCATTTTAACTTGATTTAATGTTATTTAGTATAACAGTTATTTAATTTTACGGTTTTTGTAAATTTTGTTATTTTGTGTCGAAAATGAACAAACAAGACGTTCGCGACATCGACAGTTTTGCCCGAGTCTAATTTACGTCTAAAGTTAGTTACACTTACTACGTCTTTACATATGTTTCATTCTCTATCGAGTTCTCTTTTTGCATTACTGCATTACTCTCAGAAGGTCCGTGGACTTAACATCGTACGATATATGATGAGTAATATACGGGGGTCCTTATTAGCCAAATGAGAAAAATATTGCAATTATGTAAAAAAAGATTTAGCGTACTAGTTCATTTTGATGCATTTTCTTCAAAAACTTAGTGTTAGTTTCAACCTAAACTCAGACTAACGGGAAGCTGGATGCATTGCTGGTGCATTTTTATGGATAAATGCTTAGTCACGATTTCTGCTTAGACAATCCATGCCGTAGTTCACAGCTCGTTCTGTGCACTACACCTTAACTTGTGAGCGTGTGTAGCCAACTCCGTTTGTGGTCTTGTTTTTTTTCAAACACCGTCAGCTCGTAAAAGGTGCATTCTTTTCCTGCTGTAATTCAGGCAGTATAATCAGCATTTACAGATTGTTTGGTTGATTTTAGTGACTTCGTAAATTTCAAGGGTGCTCTTTAATCAACGCACAAGACTTTCTTACGCATGTAATGCTAGTGTCAATCGCTCGTTATTCGAGAGGTCTGACATAGAATGGTAAAATCTTACTGGTTGTCTTTTAGATGTGTTTAACAACATCCATGAATGACAATGGTTGATCCAACTAAAACGCAGCAAGCGAATGAAAGTGTTCGCTACAAAAATAAAAATTGTTTTCATTACAACGTAATTGTCTTGTTAAATCGTATTTATCAAAGACAATGGTGCCTGAGTTGTCAAGCGTCAGAAGATACTGGTCATGCACCTTCATCTCCTGGCAAATTGACCAATGATTTTTTAACTTTGATCAATGATTTTTTAACTAAGCCATACCACCTTGTGTCTCGGGAATCACGTTAAGTCTTTTCTTGATATTGTCACTCAATTAGTTATGAAAACGGTCGTCAGTCAACGCCTGATTCTCATTGGCTAGCGTGGAGGGTCTAAGGTTGAACCTTTACAATCTGAACTAGAAAGATCGTCGCAAGGTGCGGCTCGGCAATAGAGTGACGGCAACATGAAACAATAAACAAGTCTTAGCTCTTAGTGACGAACTTTCATCTAGCCGTTTCCGAATTTTGTGTCTACAAACAAACTTACCAACAATTACCAATATTATTATAGATACTATTTTAATAACAAGTAACATAAATGGACGCGGAGATACAAATAGTATACCTCATAAAAGTCAGCCCGAACCTCACAAGTATATTTTCCAAAGTACGAAATTTGTATTTACAAGACAACGATAATAAATACCCCGCACGTAGACAGCTCAGTAAACCTTTTAGGTTACAATATCGAGTGGCACTCGGCGTTCGAGATATGTATATTGTTGTTAGCAAAGTACCCGATGTTTATTCAGGTTATTAATACCGTAGGACATCGCCGTCTTATCTTAGAGCTAACCTTGAAAACGATTTAATTCACGCGTAAATGGTTAGCAACGCGAGAATTGCGTGACTGTTTGCTTTTGATTTATCGCATATTTACACGTCAAATGAATTTATTGTAATTCATATTAAAAATGAATAAATGTATTTACAATTTGTATTTAATTGTTATATAATTATTATCAAACATTTAATTATTTTTAAATAAACGAGTAGCACAAAAAACAAAATGTTACTATTTTTGCATTGTGATTAACGACAGCTTAGAGAACTTAGAGAATCTTTTAAAGAATCGTATGTGCAGCGATGAGTTAATCTCTTTTCTGGTACTTCCAGAGATTTTAATTTCACAATAAGCGCGTATCTTTTATCTTTCAACTCCCCAAAAAATACATGTAACTATATAATAACATCAGTATTAAATCGATTCTCCAACTGAGCCTTCAACGCCCGAAGAAATATATATAACGTCACAAATTTAATGAAGAATCCGTTTAATATCACAAATTTAAGTAACAATATAACAATATAAATATAGAAAAATTGTGAGGTGACGATTGACGACGATGACGACAGATCGAATCGTGCACCAACTTGTCCCCTGAAAGGAACGCAGAGTGCGCGTACGCCGTGTCTCAGGGAACAAACGCGCATGTTTCTATACGATTAGTTGCATATTAAATTAGAACCTGATGAATACATTGCAACTATGTGATTTTACAGTTACGTTGGAAATCATTTATTTTTCTATGCACGGCACTGGATTAAGGTTGTAGAGACGACAAACACATTTTTACAAAATGTGTGGCGCAAGGGCAACAACGTAACCGGCGCGAGAGAACCGGCACCACCGGGCACATCCTCATAGTGGGAGAGCTTGCAAACCGGAGGTGGCATTACCCGTTTAAGCCGTTGGCGGGGCAGGAGGAGAATTTCAACAGACAAGTATAACGGTGTCCGTCCATTCTGTAGGAGCGTAGTCTCATTGCAAACTCTCAAGTTCATCAGCGGACAGTCCGCGGATCTATCCCAATATTTCGTCCGCCGAAGTCGTCCGCGTGGACCCGATGAGCTCGAGTCGCAGCGCCCGCGTTTGCGGTTCATTCGATTTTAAGCGTCTTATTAAATTTTATTCGCGCACCGGCGGAATTCCGTCCGATGTAAACTCGATAATGGAAGCTCACAAACAGGAAGTCGGGGGTCCGAGACGGCGGGAATGTTCCAGGGAAAATTTAATCAAGCAATCTGAATAGGGGCCGGGGCTGAATGACGTTACGGCCATTTATGTCCTCAGGACTTGGCGGTGTACTTTTGTGAGGGTGATCATGGCTCGTGGACACGGTCGTGGACTAGTCTTGAAATGAAAAGGAATGGATGAAACCTTATTTTTGACGGGTAGTTTTTATTTCTTAATAATATTAAGATTGTCTATTTAATAATAAACCGCTAATATAACTCAAACGGATAATTAAGTGATGTAAATATTTGCAGAATTTATGCTATATTTCAGATAATTTTGGAACTTAAAATAAGATAGTGCAAGTTAGGTGGGAAATAAAAAAAAGAACCTTGTGTACACATATGATTAGTGATCAATGGCACGTGACCAATGGTATTTCTTTCGTATTATTATAAATAATAATAAAGTTTACATGCTCCTATTATACAAAAAAAAAAATTGTAGACTGAAGAGTATTCATGCAAAATCAAGTAGGTATCTAATGTACACAATTTTTTGCATCACTAAATATATAATTTTATGTAATAAAAAACAATACTTACATGAATATAGTCCCAAATCTTGATTGATTAATAAATTTATTTTTGTATTGATTTTACAATACAAAAATAAATTTACACTACCATATAAATAAAAAAGACATCACTACACGCCTACATTTAAGTTTCTTCATTCAAACGCGGCAAGGGGCCTGTAAAATGTTATACGTACGCTATTTCAGTTACGTCAGTGTTGACTCGTTGTCATAAAAGCTGAAACCCCGAAATCACAGTATAGTTTAGCCGATTGGCTCTAGCCTTCAGCATTTGTGACGAGTTTATATTGCAGCAAGAATATATGTCATTTTAGTATACGCTATAGCACTGTGGTCTGTATGCGACTTGTGTATGTTTAGACCAAAATGAGTATAATAATGATAAAAAATATGTGTTACATTAGCGCGTGCAACTTCGTCACAAGCTGAAAATACAGTCTGATTTGCAAACGCGCCAAAAGAAGTATAAAGAAACTTTTAACTGTAGATATTAAAATTAATTATAAATCAATTTTTTATTTATAAATAAGTTTAATTTAGTTGGACTGAAGTTTCTTATTTATAAGTTTTAATAGTTTTTTACCTATTAAAAAAATGTAAATGAAATTATAGAGATATTAAAAAAGAAGGTCAAAGAAAGATTTTTCATAACATAACTAACTCATAAAACAATATAAACAAAAAAATTGTATGTCACGACAAGTATGGTCAACCTAATTTCTGTCTTACACCAATTAAAACCTCCCTCATTCCTAAACATCTACAATCTGAATTGTTTCTCATTTACAAAATTATATGATTTCTAGTAACAATGAGTTTAATCAACGAAATAGTCTATGCTTACTTGGCGTGAATGGCCATTAAGAAAATACTGTTTCGTTAAAGGGAGATGTATTTTCAAGGGCAGAAAATGGAAGAGATATGTTTTTTCGCTTAAATTCGGACACGATTTTAAATTTTTTGGTTGTTGCTCAAAATTTAAAGATGGCAACTCTCAATAGCAACGCAATTTTTTCACCTCAGGGTTTATGTAATTATAATGTTTACTTATAATATAAAGTAAAAACGAATAAGAAAACTGAGTAATCTATATTTATAATTAAAAAATAAAACCGGATGTGTTTGTACTTCGAAGGTATGTATGGAAAATGGAGAAGGGACGATAAGGAAAGGTCTTGGAAAAGAAAATAACGATTTTCAGTTTTATTGTTTGTCTGTCTGTTCGTGTATGTCTCTGAAATTTCTAAACGGATTTTAATGCGGACTTTACAGATAGATAGAACTAAACTTGGAGCAGAATATAAGCTATATAATTATTGAAATCGTAGGTCAAGAAAAAATTTACCTTAGAGGTGGTTTTGTATGAAATACTTCTAAAAAAAATCTTTTACACATAAAAATCCTACACTAACTAAGAGTAATATTGTTTATATTTATTTTAATATTAGCATTTTCTCTGGCTTCATACGATTTGGAACTGTGACCGGTAACGGAATTGAAAGTGGGACGGGGAGCAGAATCGAGGTTGAGAACGGAATCGGAGTCGAGGCCCAACGCCTATCGGGATTAAAGTTAAGAGCGTGACTGGGATCTAAATTGCAAACAGTATGAAAATTAGAATTGAAAGCAAGAACAAAATTGGGATCGAAACAAGGCCTTTTCGTGTAAAAGATGAAGAAACACGTTATATGTCCACGCGGGCGAAGTTGTGACAGAAAAGCTAGTTATATATATATATTTTCATGAAATTAATGATTAAACAGCCCAAAGAAATTATGTCTCCATATGATAATAGTCAGTCAATTGTAAACTCTTTTAATATTAAATACTATTTATTATAAATCGCTTAATACTTGCAATAAATAACTTACAAAAAAAATGTACATTTAAAGCTTTTGAACGTATTGCCTATTGCAAAACAATCTATATGTATAACACAGAGAATAAAAATCAATTGAATGCAAGACGGGCTCACTTGCCGAGGATTTCGAACCACCACAAAATGTGTGTTATTTATTTAAGTATAAAAAAACGAGTTTTATTTTCTTAGTGCAGTATCTCCTAGCGCGAATTTCATTTGGATGGATTTTTTGTTATTCTGTTATTCTTTCCTTATATTTATACTGTAATTACATCAAATTTGATAAAACAAAAATAACTAAAGGTTAAAAAACTACGATGTAAAGTAAAAACAAAAAGAATTTTACTTTTTTTTTGCATGGAAAACCTCCTTGACTTTAATTTTCTTACTATTGTCTATTAGAATATATGCTGTAATAACATACACTCTGTGACAATTATCCACCTATTATAATCAAAAAGGTGTAACCCTTTAAAAGTAGGGCAGATCGAAAGATGGATAAACAGCGTAAGCTTAGTAATAAGTTCTGTTGACACTTTTTTAGGTACTTAGCTCTAAAAATTAGTAACATCTTATACGGTTGATATAAGGAATGTTATATTATCGATAAAAAAAATATCACAATGAAAGCTCTCTTCATCCTTCGACACAGGTTAATAAAAATTTGTTGTTCTTTGCAAATGTTATAGACAGCTAGTTTCTCCTTGTGGCGTCAGCAAAACATCAAAGAAAACAATAAGCTATTCGAACAATTCGTGACGAAACCACAAACGCATTACACACTTTCTAATAGCTATCAAATAACAACAAAACACCATCACGTACGTTTCATTCGGTCAATCACAAACGCCTCTTTAAAAGTGATAAGTATGTTTTAGAAACATTGCGCCTGTTTCAAGGGCTTTCCGAAGTCAGCGCCGTAAGAATACAATATCTAATTATTAAAATGCCGACGTCGGAGTCATTCATTAGAAACAATGACGCGACATTCTTTGGTGGAACTTTGGCCGACGGACGAAGCTTTCGATTCGTACAATTGAAGGGTTTTTTTGATTGTTTCTATATGAACTATAGAACGTCCTGGTTTTATCCGCATATTTTAGTTTCATAATATCTTTTATATGTCATCTGTTTGTGTTTTTGAATGCCACTATTGCAATGTATCTTGAATAGGTATTTATAAATCGATACACGATTCAAAACTCCCAATACTTAAAATATATGTTGATTGAAATAGCTAAGAATGGATACGAAATTTTATGTGGGAATGTTAAGGAGTGAAACAGTTGCGAGAAGTGAATTATTTAGACATATAATGGATATTGATATGATGTTCCCCGGCATCAAAAAAAAGAAAAACGATGTTTTATATAAGACTTCATACGATGTCCAAAAGGGATAAAGGGTAGGGTGTGACAGCAAAAACTGACCTCAGGGAAAATGTGGGTTCAATATACATATTTATTAGGGCTTAAAGATTCCGTCGTATAAGTATTAAAAAACATCCTATCTAACAGCTTTGCAGCATCACACCGCCGAGCACGGCATGAAGGTCAGGCCAGAACTTCTGCAATATACCACCTTGAATCGAGGTGCATTGAATTTATTCATCTTGGTAAAGATGATTGTCACTGATAGGCGTCCTGTGCTTCGGTACAAAACTATGCGACATACAATCAAATGGTGCACAGAAATTAAAACGAGGAGGAATTTAATCAGGCTTTCTTCATGTAAACTTATTTGAACCAGTTAAAAATATATCTTCTGCTTGTTTAGATGTATTTCTAGATTACTGTATCAGCGATATCGTACAAACTATTGACGATACAATGGCCGTTTATTGATTCCAGCTTAAAACAGTCATTAATAGATTTTCAATAACGATTTTGTTTATTAACATTAATTAATATATGTACATATTAATATTGTGTAATATGCAAATGTAATTTTAGTGTGATACAATTATTTCATTTAATTATTAGGGTGCGATGAAGTACTATTTGCTTTGCGACAGTTGGTACATGCATATCTTTGTTGAATAACTTACTCAACGCCTACTTATGAAATTAAACATTCTGTGTTATTTGCCCTCGGTCTACGATTAATGATTGTAAAACTATAGAGGTGTAGCCCTCTATAATTAATTTAAAAATAATTCATATTCATGGTTGGATCGAAAAATATAACAATGAAATTAAATATTTAAAATATAATTAATGAAATTGAAAATTTCTTTTATTAAATTATATTTAATAATTCTGTTTTACGCACTTAACTGTATTTATCATTATTTATTTTATGAAACATATTGAAGTCGACTATTACATACCTAACTTTCTAATGTTTATTTAATTATTAACAAAAATGAAATTCAATTGAAAGACATAAACGACTGGAATAAATAATTACCTTTGATTCAAAATTAATAATATATATAATATTATTTAAATTGATTCTATTAGCTTATTTATTGTTTATTTTACATAAATCTCAATTCGATTGCTGTTCAAAAAATAATGGAAGCAAAAACAAAATTTTGTTTTATTAAGTGATTTCACGGAATACTTAATAACCAATAATATAATGTACTTAAAGTCTTGTTTAAGTTAATCAACAAACGACAGATCTGTTCATATTACTAGATTAATAACGTAGATGCTAGTAAGGTATTTCTAAAGTTATTCTTTCCTTAGCAGACCTTAGAGTAGCTTAAATCTAGATGACATTCTCCTCAATCGATTGATGAAGACTCATCTTATGAGCAGATCTGGAAAATTGGAGACCTTCATTGGAAAACACGGTTCTTGAGATCAGCAGAAACAAAACCGAACACATGTACTGCAATTTTCCGACTTTGACATATGACACACAGTGTAGACAATTTTAAGTACCAGTCATCATATTGTAATCCGCTACTATGAAGTTATGAAAATACAGACTACGATGTCGTATAGATGACTGTATAAATGGAAAAGGACATAAATGGTGGGACCTAACAGGCGTCCTCTGTGGTCTAGAATGCCAACTCGCGTCAAGGACAAGGTTTAAAAACTGCATTATATCGTGCTATGAACAACATTATACGGTACAGAATGTGGGTTCATTAACAAACTTGAAGTTTAGTTGGTCTGTATGCTTGACCAAACGGCAAAATATTTACATTAGAAGCGGCTTCAAAATCAGACCTAAAGCAGTAATGTTATGTTAGGCGAACGATATTGTCATGAAAGACCAGATGAGCATATGACAAAAAAAAATTTTGTTACTAAGAATCCATAGCATACACCGACTACCAGGGATTTTAGTCATAAAAAGGCTCAGTCAATCAAAAATACAGACCAAACAATTAGGAGAGCTGACTTCAAACGAAACGTAATAAAGCGTTGAAGAAGAAGAAGAAGACTCATATCTTCCACTTGAAGCTTGGATAAGGACTGAATGAATGTAGGTATGAATTTGAAAATGAGAACAAACCGTCATTTACAATTATCGTCTTTCTAATTTCATACCTTTCTCCCAGCGTTGTGCTGCGAGAAAACTCCTTAGAACTCAGCATTATCTTAAAGTTATGTGCTTAAAAGGGGTGAACGGTTAATTAGCGAGGACGCGGCGCCATTGCGGCGCGGCGCGCGCGCGGCCAACGAAACAGCAATTAAACGTACATTAGCAAATAGTCCGGGGTGCGCGATTAGCGAGGTACTTAGCATATTATGCAGATTTGGCGCGAGCGCGTGCGCGAACTGGTGTGCATAACGGGGCTGCCACCTGGAACTATGATAGGATGTCTCAAATTTGCTTTACGTACAACTGAACTACTTTAATTGTAATGATTCTGACGATACGGGTTATTGTACATATTTTTTACAAAAGTATTTATTACTTTACTATTCGAAAAAATATTTAGTTCATGCAGGTGAATCACAATTTATATTTAGAACGTTGTGATTAAGAGTACTACAGGGCTTTAAGAAACGCAAATACTTAATATTCGAAAACAATAAGGTTTAATTTGCGGGAAGTCGTGTCGCCTGGTAGAAATCCTGGTATTACCAAACACGGACTACGGAGATATTACTTACGGCTTTTGTTCGTATATGATTCAGCTTTTTGTGCCAGATTATTGTCTGAATGTACCAAAAAGTTTTGCATATCTCACTGTACCTTAAAGAAACCGGGTTTAAGGTAAAGGACAGACGGTATTTTAAGGTGTGATTTAGAAATTACATAGCCCTTGTAGCATGGTGACCACGGCCTTTACTTATCTTACGCCTTTTCGTTTTTCTACATCCTAACTGTACATACAAGAAACGCCTGGGCTCCTATATGTATATCATTTTGTCTTATTAGTCCAAGAGCTCGTGTCCTTTCCGGGTAAGGGTCGTCCTGTAAGGCTATAAATTGTTTTAGTGATGAGCATGGAAACTAGAGTAACGACGACTTGGGCAGGTATAAGTCCTGTGCGTCATCAACCCTTATATTTTTAAAAGTGTACATGAAATTTAAAAAAAAAATTGTCGCTATAAGCTTAGAATTTTGATAGCATTTAGTCCATGCACTAGAAAGTATAAAAAAATTACAGGTGATTACAATGAGTGCTCATATCTAACAGGTGCATCGAGAGGTGTGCGGTATATGAGTTAAAATAAACTTCGTTCTGCAGAGTTGAACTTTATATATATGACAGAGAATCCTCTTTCGAGGGGCTTGGCATATTGGTAACGATGAAATAACAACGCACACAGCTTCTCAATTAGTTGTATACACTCACTATTAAGTTAGCTCACAAAAATAATCAAAAACCGTTAGGATGAAAACAGATTTGAAACGTGGTGAATTTGGTACGGAGCAAGTATGACAACTTAACTCGACGACGTCTCGAACAAGAATGAATTTAAAATAACGAACGAACTTTCCCTACAACTCAACGTTCACTTCACTCATTCAATTACTTCTTCCGGTTCGCGAATGAAACAGTGCTGCCATTACTTGTCCGTACCAACCTCACCCAAGCTGTCAGCTTGACGTTTCATAAACAACAAAAATGAACCATTACAAAATTAATTCGGTAAACTAAACTAGATGGCGTTGCTTGTATTCAGATTCTTCGACATATATATGTTTAAGTAAGCGATTTAGAATAAGTAGGTACAATTACAGACGATTTTGTCCTAAGACAGGTGAGAGAAAATACGCTACAGGAAAGCGAATTAAAGTCCTAACATGAAGTCAATGATGCAAATGACATTATGTGGAGGCAAAGATCATGAGTAAAACATGTTTTATTTACTATAATGTAATGTACAATATTTTTTTTTAAACAATTTTCTTTATCCGATACGTCACTATATGTTTCTTCACCATCATCCGACACATTACTGTCAATTTCTTCATCATCATCGGACAAGTCACTACTATTTTCTTCATCATTTCTCGGCTCCCTGGTATTATTTTCGTTCTCCGTAAAGAAAAAAGTCTTGATAGATAATACGAAAAATCAAAATAACAATAAATAAAAATTTTCATTCTAGGGACGATTACCATAACTTCCTTAAGAGGAAGTTAAAAAGCTCTACGTTGTCTAAAATGTATTCCTCACCTTCATTTGGTTCGTCTTCGGCAGTACCAGAAGACTATTGTATGAGTATTTCGTATACAGATGAAGGAACTATATCCCCTTCAAACCAAATAAAAATATCATTACCATCCATTAAATTCCAACCCAAATTGTATAATATAATGTATTTAAAGTTGAAAAGAGCTATCCTCAAGTTCCTTGCTCGTTCTTATTGAGGGAAAACTGCCTTCTGAACAAGTGGTAAAGTGGTAAAGTTAAGTACTAAAATGTATATTTTTGATGTATTATGAAGTATTTCTAGTGTTGTTCATGATTTCTGAAATAAAGATATATTTGAATTTACATTTGAATAATATGATTCAGAGGGTCGATGTCAATGACATGAGATCATCTGGATCCATGGTCAGCATGGGGGTACCACAGGGATTGATCCTCGGTCCGTTTCTGTTATTAGTTTAAATTAATGATTTACCTAGCCTTGGTAAGGATATTCATGAGACAGTACTGTTTGCAGATAACACCTCTTTATTATTCAAAGGTAAAAGACATCCTCTCTATTGTAACGATGTGAACAGTGCTATCTCCAGAGTTGAAAAATTATTTACAGTATAATTTACTTCTTGTGAATGTTCACAGAATTTCCGTTTTGTAAAAGCCGGCCATTCACACAATTTTCAGGCTGGGATCTCATGTTTCTCCTAAAAGTAAGTTTAAATAAATTCAAATTTTAAGTGTGTCATGACTTAGTTTATTTATCAAAGTTTAATATACGTTAGAAAAAATTTTGAATGTTCTAATTTCAATGCTCTGTGTGTGCATGCTCAATAAGATTCCTGAGGATAACCAAAATTTATCTTTATATAAATTTAAAGTATTTATTAAGAAATTACTTTGCTTAAAAGAGTATTATACAATCTCTGAATATTTAGAGAATAAATGGACATAAAGAGCTCAACTTCTTACAGGTTTGCTTTATTTGCGATTGTTTTATATATAATTGTATTTCTACAGAATGGGGAACATGCGCCTGAAGCACATATGGGTTAAACATTTTTTTGGTAAAGTATTTTGGTTCAGACGAGACAAACAATTCCAACTTGGGAGTTTTCTCTCTAAATTAAGGGGGGAAGAATAATTAGGGGTATTTTAGGGATAAAAATTTAATCGTTTTTTCCAAAAACTTGCATGAAACTCCTTACTTGTTTCTAACAGACATTAAAAAAAATCGAACTCATCAAATGTTACTATTGACTGTCAGATAGTGCTGATGCACATATTTTCACGTTAGTCGTAATAGCTTAAAGTTGAAAATATATTTGCTATATCTTAATAGTTAATGTTGAATAATATTTATATCAGATTATTAAAAGTGGATGCGAAAATTTTTTAAAGGTTTTAAAAATTTGTCGCGTTTGTTTAATGAAATAAAACAATGCCCAAGAGAGATAAACTTTCTGGTTATTCTCAAAATAATACAAGTAAGTGAGAACGAGATGATGTACTTAAAAGTATGTATGAATAAATATTTCTATAATTATAAGGTACTTAATCTAAATATATATTATTTGTCGCTTTAATATAATAGTAATAAATATAATAACATAATAAAATACTTATAATTTATTCATTCATATGTTTTTGATACAATAAAGGGAAAGGTAATATTAAGAGTTTCGTTAAAAAATATTTTTACAATAAACAGTTTATATTTTTCAGGATTTTCGACAAAGCTTCTAGCTCATGCTGTAATATTTTCTAAATGAAGAATATTATAAACTATTACAGCATTTTACATGTTAATCATAATCAATGTATTACTTCTACAGTATAATTTTTTTAGGGTAATTCCATGTAATTGGAGCGATTTTAGGGGTTTATGACTTTAGCTTTAGGGATAAATATTTATGAGAATTGGTAACATCGGTGCTATATCGGCTTTGTGATATTCCTTCTTATGACCGCACCTCTTAATACAAGAACACTATCGGGTGCATCACTCATTTTATTTTTACACATAAGCATTATACTTATAAGTTTTTTGGCTTGTTCAATGATGAAATCATAAAATTCAAAATCGACTGTACAAAACTGCAACAATTTGTTTCTAGATTACTTATTTGTTGTCATAGACTTCGATGTCACGCCAAGAAGCGCGACAGATGGCGTGCGTTAAAATACCTGAATTTGATATTTTCAAAAAAATTTTTATACTGTATTTTAATTTTTCCATGCTGGATATTTTTTTACAAAAATATAGCGATAGGAACTATCGTATGAAACTACAAAAAAAATAAGTGCATATTCTTCATTGGTTTCAAAAGAGTCATCTTCAAGTTTCTTGCTCGTTCTTCTTGAGGGATGACTACCTGAAAAACAAGGGTTATTAAAAAAAGTGATGATATTAAAAAACTGTAAATTTTTTAAATGTATTTCAAGTGTTATATTATAATTTAAAAAATAAAGATATTTTGAATTTGAATTATTTTTCTAGTGTATTCGTGGTTTGCTGGATTCCTCTTACTTAAACTAAATTATTGTTTAATCATTCATACGGGGAACTATGTGTCAACATCGGGTCATAAATATTTTAAAGGCAAAAAAGTATTATTTTTCTTCATAGGAGTCTATATTTTGATGTTTTAATTTTAGTTAATATTTAATATGATATTATATGCCTGTTATAAATACATCATAGACATATAATATACAGCACAATACAGTATATATCAAAAATATATTTCTTGTAAAGTAACACTGTATACAGATGTCAACTTAAAAACATTCTTGTTAAAAAACGCTAAATCAACGCTACTGTTCCATCATTGGATAAAGTATAAACTGAAAAGGGTGTCTTTCCACTTCTGAATTTTAATTTAGTGTTGATTATATATTTCTCTTATTGTTTGTAATTTTTAAGGACTTCAATAATCATCTATTAATATTATTATTATTGCATGAGCTATAAATAAAATGGAGGATAAATTAAAAATAGTTCGAATCAATTTGTTGAGATAAAAACCTATAAATAATGTAGACCAATTTGAAACGATGCAATCAACATCATTAATGGATCTGAAATTGTACAAATAAAACTATACAAATTTTGGAAATAAACTAACATTAATATAATATTTCTTATTACAAAATAATAACATCGGATTTATTAAATAAGCTAGATATGGGAAAACATGATCAACGATGAGTTACTGGTTTATCGATCCTTAAATCAATATTTAAATAAAAACTGAGAATTAAACACTGAAAGCACTTAATTGTTACTAAAATAACTTTATTAAGAGGCAACTAAGTCATTTGACCAGACTGATGCTTTTTTAGTTTGCAATTTGATACTAGAGTAATTAAAAGTTTTACTATTTTAGTACATTTTTTGATGCATAAATAATAAACGAAAATAAAGCCTTTCACTAAATAGGTTAAACGATTTACGCACTTTTAAATTCCTGTAGCCGAAGGCATAGAAGGAACAGTTATCATTTTGTCTTGTCTGTTTGTCCGTCCACATAAAGTTTCTTAAATAACCGTTACAAACATCTCAAGATATGATAAACGAACTTCACAAAAAATAAACATACTAATTGTGTTTTTTAATAATCACGACACTTGTATTTACTTAAACGTTACTCAGTCTCATGGACTTTATGTATTTCACGAGTAAAACTTACAAATTGAAAACTGACCTGTAGAAGTTGATACAATCTAAGAAACGAAACAATGAAAATTTATATCATTTTTTCAATCGTATAAATACTAGAAAATCAAATACGTTTTCAATAAGTTTTCTTCCAAGGAATATGTTTTGCTATGATGGTGCTGTTGGATGTTAATAAAACTTCCAATGGCGTCGTAATTGTCCCCCTATCGTTTAACTTTTGAATAATGAGTTTTGTAAGATTTGAGAAAATACAACAATATGATTTCATGAATAAACTGAACGACAACTATTTTAAACAGAATCTTTTTCAGATTATTTTTGATATTAACAATTTGCTGTCGGCATTGGTATAATTTGGGCATGCATTTGAGTTTTAATACAATAGACACCTACTACTCAAACACATATTTGAGCCCATATTATATTAAATTAAATTTTCAACTTTACAATTTGTGATACGATACACGTTTGATTCCAACTAAGGCAAATGCAAATTTTACCTTATTTCGTTCATTGATATATCTACGGAATTCTGGAAGCGAAAGTCTCACTCCAAACTTGGCCGACTTATTCTAAGATATGCCTTTTTATATAATACGTAGCACACATAATAATATGTGCAGAATATACACTTCGCTTACTTTATAATCATGCAACGTCGCTTATCGCTAAAGTCACGACCTTCAGTTCGATACTCGTAACTGGAATACAGTGGGCTTTTGTACGCTTTGTACGATTTATATAACACACTGATATCCTAATTTTCCATAGAGATAGGAGCTACAAAGAGCGCTTTGTTTCGTGGCCTTATAATTATGTGCGCTCAACAATATTTTTTTCTGTAATGCATATGTTCTCTATCGTACTTGCGATTTTAATGTAATTCGTTATGTCGGATACAGGATTATGTCAGCAAAAGTATTTATTTAAATTGTTATGTCAATATGTACTTTGAAGAAACTATCTAACTGTTTATGGTTAACTGTAAGTAATTCAGTACAGAATTCACGTGTGTCTAAAGCAGGTGTATTCGGTAAGGTGCACCCGGTAAGAAGAAACCTACCTATTCTTATTTAATCGTAATAATTGAGATCAGTTTCAGAGAAAAAAATCAGTGATTGCAATGAGATACAATTGTTTTGTTTACGATTTCAAGGCTGGCCTCATTTTATAGATATAAAATGTAGTCAATAGTTGAGTGACCTTGAAGAGAACGGTTTAGTCAACAAACCAACTAGTTTCTTATCAATTGCATCCTTGGCCGACGACCGGCCTGCTGGTCATATGACAGCGAAGACTGGCGTTGGGTACTTATCTATCTACTGTGTATTGAATTGAATACATTACATTGTTCTATATACCGCTCGCTTTATTAATGATGAAAAAACATATTTTCATTTTTGTCTTCCTATATTTATTGTTAATAAATTTTATGATACCACTAGTGAAAGAGTGGCTAGTGTGCGGAGAGAGAGAGAGAGAGAGTAGAATCGGGAGGTATGTATCAAATTTTACAAATCAATTCAAAATCAAATCAAAAATATCTTTATTTCGTAGGTAATGAAATTACACTTGAAATCGTCATTAATAAATTCATTTCGACATTACCGCCCATTCCAAATGCTGATTCACCGAGAGAAGAATGGGCAAGGAACTCAAGGCTTGCTTTTTTTACTTATCAATACAAAATATTTAGTCATTTATAATTAAGACGACATTTAAAAATAATATGAAATAACCTGATAGGCGAGCAGCTCAATCCCAGAGGCTTTTTTCATTAAGATATTCCAATACGGTATAATAGCCCTTGCCATATAACTTTCTTTTAACGAAATGTTTAAACTCAGTAAATGGCTAATTTTGAATTTCAGTTGGGATCTTATTATAAAAGCGCACACACATCCCCTTAAATGATTTATTAACTTTACTTGGACCAGTCCTATGAGCAGCAAGATCATTCTTATGTCTAGTATTAATGTTATGGATGTCGCTCTTTTTATGGAACGATTTTATATTTCTCTTGACATATACCAGATTTTCGTATATATATATATATAGTGATGCTAAGGTTAGGATATTAATTTCCTTAAATTTTTCTTTGAGAGATGTCATTGGTCTCAGATCATAAACAGCACAAATAGCTCGCTTCTGCAGCATGAAAATTGTGTTAATATCGGCAGCGTGACCCCATAACAAAATTCCATAGGTCATAAGACTATGAAAACAACTGAAATAAACTAGTCTTGCGGTGCTTTCGTTTGTAAGTCGCCGAATTCTTTTGACTGCATGCTGCAGAACTAAGCCTTTTCGCTAATCTCGTAATATAGAATTCCAACGTAATTTAGAATCTAAGGTGAGACCAAGAAATAGGGTTGTGTCCACAATATCCAGTACGTCGTTTTGACCATGACATTTGTGTCGATCAATTTAGAATCAGAGAAAATTTTACAAGTTTTGTTTCCTTTCATTGAGCAGTAGATTATTAATACTAAACTCAACGATTTTAGAGATGGTACTGTTTACTTCGTCAAAGCTGGTTTATGCCTATCAATCTTAAAAGTAAGGAGGTATCATCAGCAAACAATACAATCCATGACCATTTTAACAAATGTGGTAGATCATTTATATATACTAGAAATAGAAATGGTCAAGAACTGAACCCTGCGGCACGCCCATATTGACTGCAGATCCGACGACCTCTCACCATTAATGTCAACCCTTTGAATTCTATCACTTAGATAAGACTCTAGAAGTCCAAGAGGATCGACCCGTGACGCCATAATGATGTAGTTTCCTGATCAATGTGTCATGATGAATGCAGTCAAATGCCTTGGACAAATCAGAAAACACCAATCGCGTCCCGTGAATCCTCCCAGGCACCAAAATTCTGCTGGATAAGCTCGACACGGCTTCGGTTGTTGAGCGACCCTTTAATGAATCAAATTGTTTAACGTTCATCAAATTATTGTTATAAAATATTGCAATAGTTGATTTAAAATAAGCTTTTCAAAAATTTTACTGAGCATCGGTAGTATATTGATATCGGTCGAAAATTTGTTGGGTCAGATATACCACCGAATTTAAATAATGGAATCACTTTACTTTGCTTGATTAGATCCGGAAACACACCACCATCGCATGCATTAAAATTACTACTAGACATGGAGCAATACAATCTATTATTGAATCAATTATTTTACTGAAAGGCCATCAAGGTCGGCGGTTTTTCATTTTATACATTTGAATGCTTTAAGAACGTCATTACAATGGACGTGGGTAAAGAAAACGCAAACGAAACGCCACAAACATCGACGTTACGTTTAACAAAGATTCGGCGAGTGGGCGATGACTTCAGAGATTGTGTAGTTGAAACTGGAATACTAGCAAAGAACTTTTCAAAAGCAGGCAACTTCTATGTCTTTTTAAAATTTTGTCATCAATTTTAATTGAAATTCTAAATGTCGGGATGTCCGTTTTCCAGTTTCACTATTTATTATATTCCAAGTAGTTTTTACCATGTGCTATTTTTTGTTTTATTACAGATAAACATTGATTTTGCGATTGCATACACACGCTTAAAAACTCTGGAATAATTTCTTACGTATTGGACAAATATATCCGAATTGTTATACGTCATTTTCATTTATACGTATTTCCAAAGTGCATACAATTTACGTCTACTAATATGAATACCCACTGTCGCCCAATCACTAAATGATAACGTATTATTAATATTTTCTGATTTAAAAACATTTTCGCATTCAGACCTGGTTATAGTCAAAAGTGAACTATACAGTTCATTGGGGTCTTTACAATATAACAAATCAGACACCTTCTTTAATACATTAAATCTAAACTGCTCAAGACGACCAGTGTTCACAGGCACAATTTTGATTTTACGTTTTATAATTTTTTATCATTGATTTTAAACGTAACAGCTGTCCGCAATGGTCAGATGATAATTTACTTATGACTGACTTATGCTCTGGATTAATATTTGTGAATATATTATCTAGGCAGGATGACGAAGTAGCTGTGAACATAGTCGGTTCTAAAAATAAATTGTTTAAATTATAACATTGGAATAGAGATTTTATTCTAGTACATAGACAAGAATTTTCCAATACCGGCCTCCTTGGCCTATTGTTTCATCACAAGAAGGCTACGCACTCAGAGTTCCAAAGAAGAAATTTTACAAACTGGACATCGGAAAACAATATTGATTCCCTTCCAACAGTCCAGAAAATAAAAAATGAACTCAAGAAAAAGCGTATTTCATTATCGGAAGATGCAACGGCTGCATGAGGATGCGGGCGAAGATGTGTGTGACGTGAACTGCGAAACGTATTCCGGAAAATAGTCTAGACCTTTAACACTTTATATAAACGCTGGTGGAAAGTTCTTTGAAAATATATGATAAGAATAATATCAACGTGGTTTTAAACGGAACGGGCAGTTTGGACCACAGTGAAAGTAAAATTTAAGTATGAAACGAATAACGGACACAGTATAAAGTTTGTCGTCTAAGTTAAAGCAGCCGTTGAAGCAAGCTTATAGTAAAGAATGGTATTGAACGACATCTTAAATATTTTGTTTAAAAATTAATCTCCTGTTAGTAGCTTCATAAAAAGAAATAGTATTAGATACTTAGGTAGAACTAACGAATGTATATGCACACTTGTTATTTTTTTTATTTGTCTATTCGCATACACCGTCACAAAAATTGGATTCCCATCCGGATTACTCCGGGGATTCAATTACCTTTCCTTTCAATTTTAATCTTAGTCCCCTTCTTGATTACAATCTTGGTCACACCTTTGATTCTGCTTATGGTATCATTCTTGATTCTGCCTCCGATTTTTGTTTTGTTTTCCGATCCCAATTCCACTCTCGATTCTGATTCCAGTTTACTTTTTTTTTAGTTCATTACCATTTATTTAATTTGTTGGATCCTGTGGTACGAATATCAATTCTTAAATTGAAATGAATTAAGGAACTGTAATAACATAAAAATCACATTGATATCTCAATGTTTCACGAAAAAAAATATTGGACTTTTGAAATTCAAACTATTGATGCAAAACACTAGTTTACCGTTTGGTCGTAAAGTTTGGAGTAAAAACTGTTATAATATAGATAAAATACATAGAATAATGATAAAATTGAATTTCATAAGGATTCTTATTTTATTACTTAAACATCTTTGAAATAGTCTTTTTATTAAGGATTAATGTTTATAGTTCTAAATAAAGTTTTGCAGAATTTGTTTTTTAACTTTTTGTAATAACCAATTCCTGATATACTATTTTCATACAACTCGAACTATATGCACTTTTATAGTGCGTATAGTTCGAGTTGTATGAAATGTGTATAGTGCTCTTTCAGCACTTTTAAGCTCTGAAGAACCACGAATTTCTCTTCGTTTATTCCATAAATGTCATTATAGTATTGCAAATTCGCAAAAAATTTTTACTAATTGTATAGTTAGTACTTTTTCCTAAGTCTATTGACCTATTAGTGAATATCGAATAAAAATCACTAGAATAATTTCTGAAGTCAACTTTTTTTTGGTATTTTTTTTATAAGAATTTCGAGGAACAAACGAGAATTAGAGAGGAGGTGATCACCGTTGCTCACGAGCATTCGAGACTTCAGAGAAATCACCAATACTTTGCCGGCCTCTTTGATAGAAATAGAATATTTGACGCAAGGGAGAATAGACCGGCAGAGAGAAGAAAGGCTAATGTAGGGGCAATAGGGTGATAGAGTGCGCCACCAGAAGTCTCACTCTTAGGACGAAATGCAATAGCGAAAACTGTTATTTCTCATCTGTATTCTGTAACAGTGAGGTATCTCTGGTATCTGGTAGAACCGAGCCATTTTCGTACTGCAGCAAAACCATAATTCACGCAGTCTTAGTTTGTATACATGCCCTTTGAAATTATATACACAATTACAATCCACGGATTCGATTGAACATACCTGGTAACATTAGACAATCCTTTGTACCACCTCTTCTAGGAAACTAGGGAATGTATGGCCCATTTATTATAGCACAGGGTCTGCTGTTTTTGTACAGAGATCGAAATAAATTCATCCATCTAATAGCCGTACATCTGTAGCTAGATCTATAGATCATTTGTCTCTTCTTTATAATACATATTTTTTTTTATGGACATACATAAAACCTTTGGATTTTTGACAAAGAAATTTTTAGTGCTGCTTGGCAAGGAAATAACTTGGTTCATACATTCCAATCTAAATTAAAATAATATTAATATTTTTAATAAATATATGCGGCACGTCTGATCTTTAAACATATAATTTCATGCAGAACTCTCTATGTTTATCAAGATATTGTAAGTACATGCAGGCAATGTAGCTTGGAATAGTTTCTATATTACAGTTGTTAACTTTTAAGATAAAAACTTAACTACGAGAAATCGATACACGTTTTTACGTTTACATTCTCGGAGAGATGTAGAAACGGCCGGCGTCTCTGAGGATATTTCTTAGGCATCATCATATTTTACTACCTGTTGGCTTTGATCTGCTAATGCCTGCACAAAAATGGAAGAAAACTTGAAAGCTCTTTCTCTCTTCTCTCCCCTTCTCTTATTGTTGTCATAAGAATTGGTATTCTCCACGGTGGGCGTTTTGTTTGGGAGAAAACAACTTACCTGTGAGGTTACAAATCTATCAACGATTTGACTATATTCCAAATCAGTTGCATAATGGCTAATCTAATAAGATGACAATTAAACATAAAAAAATATACTAATATTCTTTTGGATAACTTTTATGATATCTACGAGAAGAAAACAGTTCCATATTTTTATAGCAATAACTATGCGAGCGACTTCCGAAAAATTCAATTAGTTCTTCTTTTATCTGAAACACAGAACACGCTCGTAAAGGGAAAACCTACCTAATATCAACCAAATTTTTGATTGTGGATGATTTACGGCCTCGGTTAATTAAGAAACGGCGATTTCCTCAAAATCTTCCTTCCACGAATTATCAGTCATAAATTACAGTCCATTCGATAATTCCGTTCATTACCATAATTGTATTCAAATTCCAGCGAAAATATATAGGAAATTAAATGGAAAAAAAAACCTCAGTCGCCACGTAATTATAGCCCCCCGATTACCTCCTGAAATAGTCCTGAAACAGATGAATTGCTATTGATTGTGAATGCTAAATCAAGAACATCGCGGATCTTCTTATATACTTACATTTTCGAAGGAAAACTGTTCCACAGGGGGCTTGGAGTACACAATTTGTAGAACGCGTGCAATTCGGTTCTCAAACTTGAATGTATGCAAAGGATTAAGTATGGATGCTTCGGTCTGTGAAACAGTAAACTTCTATATTTGTTTATAGAATTGTACGCTAAATATCCGAATAATTTCAATCTCATGTAAAAGCTTTCCATCTACAACTCCATATCAGTGATCGCGAACCTAAAATTTGCAAATGCACCAAGTTTAAATAGAATAGGTAGTCTCAGAGCAAAACTCATTTAATAACCGTAATTGCGTTTTTAAATACCTATTCAACGTCACACGGCGAAGAGAGCGAAGAAAATTTTTCGTCCCTCGATTTATAAACGGGAAGGTATCCATAGTTTTTTTTTTTTGGTGATTTTGTAGCATTAATGTACAGCGACCTACATTAATTCCCCTGTATAATTGTATCACAAACTACAAAAACATGGCAGAATTATAAAGCTGTGGTGTACGGACGGAATAACAGACGTGCACACGGAGAGGACGAAAATATAAGGATTCCTTTTTTGTGTTTGTCTACGGAACCATAAGAACCTATATATAAACTTATTACTACAAAATACATATACTTTCTTTCACAAACGCTTCATTCTTAAGTGACAGTCTCTTAAATATTTTTGAAAAGGTTTTTGTTTTAAACAATTTTTCGTGGCGTTTCAATCACTATGTAAACACATAACATAATCTAAGTACCGAATGTAGCAACAACAGAAGCAATGTCACAAAGTATAATTTCATAGCCTAATTGTAAGAGAAAATGTTCCGCGACACGCGATCCAAATATACAAGTGCGGGTAGATATAGCTCACGTGCTCATTAGCGTTACGCGGCTTGTACTTTACGATGACCTCGACGACGCGGCTAATACAAATCGTTTCTGTGTATTTATGTGTCTTTTAGATTGAATTCAAAGTAACTTACGCTTGTTGTCCTCTTTGTCAACACTTTGATTAGACCAGCTGACTCGTGGGCGGCTGCTGTTGTTGCTATCCGTCAGGCTGAGCGTTGACGTGTGCATAGAGATACTTAGAGATGCTGTGTTCGTGATCTCGGTTACGTTTAAAGACCGATTTTGGTAAACTTAAAACGATTCAGTCGGTGTAGTTACGACCTCTAAATTACGTCAGGGCGAGAGAAGAGTTACCGCCGCGCGCCCTCGGTTGACATAATTTTGACATGGCGACGATACCGATAGATCGTTTTGAGCTTGCAGAATTGGTCTGCTGGTGTACGTAAGTAATGGAATGAAAAAATGGGTACTGCGCGTCACGTTATCTTAATTTTGGCACAGTATAGGCCATGTGCAAGCTAATCGCCCATTGCAAAAGTATGAAAAGTGTTCAAGGTCCTTCCATCCTTAGTGTCATCAATTGTGTTATAATGGCTGTTTAGCTAAAAACGCATAGACTCATGTGTAAAATGAAATCGTCACGAAAGGCTGTTTTGATATAACGTGAGCGATTATAAGTTAATTAAATCTGATAAACATTATTTTTCGAAAAATGCGAAACTAAATTTCTCATGTAATTATGTAGAAAACAAGCTAATATGACATAAAATTAAAAAAAATCTTTTCAATAATTTCAAGGTTTAGCATTGTTTTGTAATTTGATGTAGTGCTCCAGGACGGGGTGCTTATCAGGGGGCTAGGAAGGAACTGAGGGCTTCTTAATTCACCTTGAATAAGAATAATAGGACGGCGAATTAACACATCGAACATTAAGTGTACGACCTACTTAGCCTGAAAGAAGAGTTAGATCATTTTTTCCTTTGCTTTGCATACATTTTAATATATAAAAAATAAACAAAGTAATTAAAGAAACAAAAAATAATTCTGATCCTCTTTAACATAACAAAACAAAAGGTTGATGTTTTACATTAGGTAAAAGATTATTTAATCAGCTAACTTGGTTTTTATACTTATTTACAAGAGATGCTCAATTAGATACAATTTCCAGGACCACCAAGGTCAGAAGGATTTGCCACGGGGATGATGACTGCACTTTTATCTATATGTTCTTAAGAGATGTTTTAAAGCGAAACAGCCACCATTTACACGATTTCGCTTTAAGGTTTACTGCAACAGAAGGACATATCGGAGGCCCATTGAGACGAAGAAAGATTCGTTTAAACAAGACATGGGCTACTACAACAGAAATCCAAAATAGAGGACCACGTTTGCGAAGAATGAAGCGCAAATGAAGAAGGCTACAGTTGAACTATAACATCGAAAAGGTCATTGAAAGTTCTACACCAAGTGAATGAAACACATTTAAATAAAAACGGACATAGACGAAGAAAAGAATTAGAAAAGAAAGATTTGCCCTCCTTGTTGATAATAATATACAGTTTGTTCTACATATTACCTATCAAGACATTAGTTTCTGTCTAAAGGTCGCAAGCGTAACACTAGCTTTGCACTTCCGTCACCCCTTAAATAAATTAGAACCTACAATTCTTTCATATATTTACATTTCCTTCAATCTATTGAGACTTATACCTTTCCATCGTTCTATTTACTTGAAGATTGGAAGCGTGATGATGATGAAACTGATAATTATTTTTTTGGTTTTTCATTAATTTACTTAGGGGTTGAAGTTTGTTTCCTTGTTTTGTTCATCCATTTTGTTTTATTCGGTCTATTTCATGTCCTGAACCTAGGTTCGCTTCTCAACACGTTCCAGTAAAATATTACAAAATTAAATGAATACTTTCGCCTATTCAATAATGTCATTCGTTATCGGTGAAAAACAAGCATCATGACGAAATCACGTTAAGTAAAAATTATTTTAATTAAACATAAAAAGCAGCGATTGGCTCACGCTCTGTATATCATGCTGGGATCAATAAGACATGGATATATACCATGTTAAATATCTCTGGCTACTCTGTATTAAGAACACCACCGTGAATACTTATACAAAAAAAAATATAGAGAAAGTGATATACTAAAGTAATAAAAGGTTATAAATTGTACGAAGTACCTACATTATTTATAAATATCGACCCGAATACATCGCTAATGTAAAGTGCAGTACGCTAGCTGCAGTGTTCAATTATTCCAAAAGAATAGAAAATGCATGTTTGGTAATGATCGCTTAGTGTTTTGTGACATAACACGATAACAGCTCGCGTGCGCTATGAGAAATGCAATAACATCGTTATATGCACCTACGAAATGCGTTATAAATGGAGGAGGCATTTATAAAAATAATATCCCTGAACGGGCACGCAGACAGCGCACGAAAGTGGGCAAAGTTCAAAGACGTGTAATCAAAGGAGAAAACCTTGTTATTCAAATCTGGATAAAGATTTAAAGTATTCATTTAGTAGGAATTAAATCAAAGATGACTTCTTGATTGGTCATATATTTGCTAATTGTTATTTTTGTGCTAAGATTTGAACTAATTGTCCTCAATATTATAAAAGTAGACGTATCCTGTGCGAAGAATATGCACAAATTATGTATAATAATTATCAGTTTACGAAATTACGGTAAACATTAATTTTATTTCCTTTTTATTACAAAACTTCTTCATAAACAATATTTTAAGTATACGTATGTGTGATCTAATACAATTTGACTTACTTCGACGTCTTTCTGCTTGATTTTCCTGTGTTCGTCGCTTAGGCATTTTATTTATCGTTTTTGTAATTCTTGTATAAATAAATCATCCGATTCAATTTAGTAAATCAAAATTTATTGCAGGTATTCAATTCGTTACTAATTTTGCACACAGTTTATAGCGTTCTTCTTTTTGTTGTATTACATTATGAAGCTCAGATGACAGATCGAAGAAATATTTCAACAAAAAATTTACCGACTGTCAATCATGTTGACGTTGTTTCAAAATTAAAGTCGTCAGATGGTAGCATATGTATAATTTTAGTAATTAATTGATTTACAAAAAAAAATGGAATTAGAAAATATAAACAAATTTCAAGCAAACTTCTTATACTCGTAATACTGAAAATATCGCCGTTCATTTTTTATGTTCTGCTGGAAAACAATAAAACTTAATTTTTTTTTCATTAGCGCTTGGCATAAGGGGCAGAACATCAGTAAATTTTATTTTTCAATGACTTGAATCCAGTATTATAGCGAATAATGTTTATTAATTTAAAAAAATGAAATAAATAGGACTGTATTCAAAAACCCACTAAGATTAAAGTTAATACACACTATAATATTTGAAAATATTAAATTGTATTTGAAAAACATTTAAATAATATTTTTATTCATTTTAACAGCTATAGACATCTTTTTTATTTATAACAATCGTCACGTCTTGTATTTATATTTGTAACCTAATAGGTTATTTTGATTATTCCTTATCTTAATTTTTCTATTGCGCCAAAGCAAGATAAATATAAATAGAAAATACAGAAGGAAAATGACCTTATTATTTTCTTTTTATTTGTTTAAGTATTTTGCTTCAGCTGCCACCGATTCTAAAGACAAATTAGAAATTACTTTAAATATTCAGAGCATTTTTCTCCCCTATCTTTACTCTATAATTAGACTTAAAACAATTCTACTTTCACGTTTAACTCTTCTAATTGAAAAATGGATTTCTAAAACAGGTTCACGATTAGTGGTCACATAACACAAAATAATACAGTTTAATTGAGAATCTACTCATTATTTATGAATTCTCTTAATAAATTAAAAAACAAGATGACAAATTTTATATCACGGTTTACCGACAACACAATCAATTACTTTTCCAATTCGTAAGAAACTACTAAATGACTGTTATTAAATACTGGCTCGTAAAATGATAGGTATAATCGTTATAGATAATAACGTTGAAATAGTTATTCATAGTATCATCATTATCATTGGAATGGAATGATTGAAAATACAATTCTAAAATATAATTTCATTTTGGTACCATTTCGCTATATTATATTTTGCGTAAGTCAGAGCGAATCATGTTTAGGAAATTAAAACACTTTTTGTCTCTATGGCTATAATACTTAAAACGGTACTTTAAAAATTTATTAAGTACTGTTCTCACGGTACCGATCTTATATACGAATAGACAGGAAATTTAAAATTCCATGAGCCATTCCAATTTCCAGACTGTCATTGTACATCCATGTGGCCGGCGGGACGTACGAGGATTAAAACACAGTGCCTAGGATTAAATTGTCAACTCTAAAGCCAATTAGGTAACGTGTACTCGAATAAACGTATATATAGAATTTAATTTGTTGTCGACTTATCAAATACAAAGAAAAATATGTAAAATGTGTATTCATACCTTAGTGCCTGACTTGAATAAAATATTTATAAGTGTTTTTATTAAAAACTAGCTGGTCCGGTAGACGTTATTCTGTTCTTTCTTGTGGGTGACTAGCCTATATTGTTAATGCCTCATAATGGATATAGAATGAATTTTATCATCATTTGATGTCAATTTCAATCTCCGTCTCGCTTTCGATTCAAACCTCAGTCAAACTTATAATCTGATTCCGACCCCAAACTCGTTTCCGACTCCAGTCCCATTGTCGATTTCAATCCTTGTCCCGCTTTCGATATTGATTCTCATTCCGTTCTCGATTCTGCTTCCCGTGTTCAATTCCGATTCCACTACCAATAATAATTCCGATTCCACTACCAATAATAGTTCCGATTCGGAGACAGCCGGCGACAAATATTAACATCAAAATTAAATAAGCTATCTTAATCGGGATAGTGTATTTTTTATGAGTTGAATAATTATTAAAACGTATAACAAAATATAAATTCAGTGACAAAACCAGGAGTGAATCCTAGTAGTTTATTTTAATCCGGAACAGTGTTGCTATCTATTAGTGAAAGAATTTTTAGAATCAGTTCAGTAGTTCGGTTTAGTAGTACAAATACGCGGATGAAACCGGCGTCAAACACTAGAGATATTTATTACGTATTACCTCGGGCGTCCGTACAATGGATCATCAAAGTTTGACCGTAATCGTATCATGGTTTAGACATGCATAAGGGACAAAGACAAGCAATCTTTTTTATATATTTGAGTTCCTTCATCTTTTATGTCGGTTGACATCATTATCAATCGCGATCTCGTTTTTAATTCCGAATATATTTTTTTTTTGTTGACCATTGCGTAATTCTTTACACACATTCATCGGTCGAATGGGCGAAAGGTTATGTCCTGAGTTTATGCAATAATCCTTTACATAAAAGTACTTTAAATTTTTCCTAAGTTCTCAAATTTTCCGGGCAACTTTTCCAATTATTCTTTTAAAGATAACCCTATTTAGACTAATATGGCAATTAAAAAAAATAAATAAATCAGCCAAATCGGTCTAGTCGTTTTCAAGTGATACGCTTACCAACGAACAAATTTTATTTTTATTTTATAGATAACGAACATACTGATATGTTGAAACAGACCTGAACGCGCACGATCACGCGCACTCAAAAATGCACGCATGCGAACAAGCTGGCCCACGTCGTCCGCTATCCGTCGTCGTTACCGATGTGGTGACAACGAGCTGCACCAATGGATTGACATATTGTATGGCTTGCATATATTTCCATGTCACTTCTCAATTTGCCACCCGTCACCAGTCTGGCTTTTGCGATTTTATGGTGTGGTGGTTACTCCGCTGAAAGATGGTGTCCAAAACATTAATTAACAGTTGCACAACCGCTCAATGCAGCGTCCACAAAAATAGATGTGAAAGCTAACTAAGTAGTATGTACTCTGTTATTACATACTTCTGTTGCCCATATGACATTCCGTTGCAAAAGCGGTTTCTTATCACAACGAACGAGTGGATTTATTGGTTAGTGTTACCGTGACTATTTTAAATTCTTTCGTTAAAGTTATGCAATATTTAATTTGAAGATTAACTTACAAATATTTAAAAATACAAAAATATACCTCTATTTTCGTTGTTTTATGATTGAGTATCTTTACTTAGAAATTAGACTCATCTTTGTAACGATCCTCAAAATGCAACAGAAACCTTAATATTAATGTCTATTTCGTATATTTTATTAAACTTAACATATCCCTCAATCCCACGAATACTTGATAAAATGTATTATCAAGTAGATAAAAAAATAACATACTTTCTGAGATTATTACATGCCATAAAAAAAATTGGTTGCTTCTAGCAAAATTGTGATTCCTGCGATCAAGTATCTTAATTCCATACGAACCTAACAAGATCTTTGACATTTAAAATAACATGATTTTGATTGATTATCATTATTGAATAGACTAGTCAACTGTATTGCTCTTATTATTATTAATTATTAAGATAATTTAGATCTTATTCTGTATTAATATTAAAAATGGCTATACCGACTAATTCATTTTAACAAATTAAATTAATACCTGGTTAATATCAACAAGAAAATTATTATATTAACTAATTCACTTTAATAAATTCAACTAAGACCATGATCAATACCAACATAGAAATGATTAATGTAATTGATTCAGCTTAATAAATTTAATTAAGAACTTGTTACATTTGAATCATATAATGTTTATTATGATCAAATTTATTTACCTGAATCAACTAAGAAATTTGTTTAATGCTAATTGGTAACATCATAATGACAAATAAGTTACTCTTATTTAAATCTAATGAGGGCTTTTCCCATCATCGTCTCTTAAATTGACTTTAAAAAGAAAGTCACTTTTAAAATTAGCTTTACGTTCCACGTTGTCCTTTTAACAGTTTTTATGCGTGAAAAACCATAAACAGTAGGACGTGGAACGTAAAACTAATTTTAAAAGGGACTTTTAGTTAGAAGTCAATTTAAAAAGAGCTGGTGGAAGAGGCCCTAAGAAATATTTTGTTTAATTCACTAAGGCCCGCAATAATAAATCGCACTCAACTCTAAGAATGCCTATGAGTTCGCATATGACAGGTTGTATTAAAGTTCACTCTTAATCATCTGTAACGCGTGATTGATAGTTGATGTGTTCCACATTTAATAGTGGACTGAGTACGATATATCAATAGAGGCCTAAGATATTTTATTCGCTTTGAAAATTAGTAGCAGCATGGCATTCTGCTCCACCCGCAACCAGCCTCGATCGTAGTTAGCACGATGTGTACTGTGCTATATTTTATATATCAGTAATTATAGACGACCAAAGTTCATGTTAATGTTATGAGAAGAAACATAAAATAAAACCTATTTGTGTTCAAATTATCATAGCTTATAAATAATTCATAGAACACATCACATTTAAAGAATCTAATAATCTATCAAAAATTTAATTCAAAAAATAAATCTCTTTATTTGTTATAATTGATATATGAGACAAATTTTAGATAAAATAAAACAAAAATATATTGTGTGAAAGTATAATACTTGTATATAAATTTTTAACCAGCACAGTGCAACACTACATATTTGTTTCGCTATTGTTAAAATCTTTATGCTACAAGGTATTGACGATATTAATGAATTGTGGAAACTAACAACCTTTTGTGCTGTATTTGGTTCGTTCTTTGGTTCCTTATACTTTTGGTACATGCACACTTGGTCTTCAACATCAATACCAATCGACAATATCACAACTACCTCATTCACTGATGCAACTACGTCTGACACTTCGCAAATAATACAAACAGTTCTAAATGACAAGTAATATAAATAGTTTTTGAGATATAAACAAAAACCCAAACCCCTTTTTTTCAGTTCATTGTTTATAACTTTTATAATTTTTGTGAGCGCATCTTCAATTTTTGCAAAAACTATCTACATCAAATCAAATCAAATCAAATCAAATCAAATAGCCTTTATTACGGATAAACATTTGTTTGCAATTATTTCTATCGTTTATATAATTTTTCAATATTATTTATGTAAAATTTCCTGCATCACTTTTACGATTATTTATAAATAACAATATAATAATAGTAACCAATTTATAAAAACTATCTATATACGATTCCTAATCTACACCTCAAACATATTTTTAGAAGAAGGCGAAAAAGTTTTGACCTAAAAGGCACTTGTTGACTAGACTATTTGAGGTGAGTTGGGAAGGGGAGTCGCTTATTTCAATTGATAAATTCGTTATTTATCTCAGCTAATATGAAAATCATTTTAAATAATTACTCTCAGTAGAATTTAATATTTAATTTATAGTTAGTCCAACAATATTAAGTATTAAAGATGATCATTTTATCTTTGTTGTTTTAAAAATAATAAGTATTAAAGTAGTTGATGTAATTAACAGGTATTAAGTAAATCAAATACTACTGTATTAATTTAACAATGAAAAGAATTAAACTACTAATTTGTTTAATCATTTCAATCAATTTATTCTGAATTGGTTTAATCTATGTATATGTATAAGGTAACTAAATAAAACTGATCTAATTATACTAGAAAGCAAGGAATGGTAGAAATAATGTATATACTTGTTAGAATTGACATAGAACCTACATTGTTATTTCAATTACAAGTGTACTAGTTGTTATAACGAATCAATTTTCGTTGACACACATAATTTCACACTTGTTTCGATTAATTTAACGCCAACTAAGAGGAAATCTCTTTTAGTCAGCTTTTATATTTTAGAGTGTAGGCATTGTTATTTTACAGCAGTTCAAAAGTGAAGGTTGAAGACGAATAAAAAAAATATAGTAAAGCGGCTCATGAGTTTATGTTACAAAGGTCTGAGGTTACGAACAATGCATCGTAAAACTGTCCATAATTCGTTAATATCGAGAGAGGGTTCCGTAGGTAGGCGTGTACCGCAGCACAGCCGTTGCCCCGGGCGCAGGTACCTGCCGGCCCTTTTTACCGCAGGCCGCTCTCAAACCGGACCTTCGGTGCGTACACGTCCCTCCGGCCGTCTCAGGTTGCTATACGGGCGGGCCAAAGACTATGGATCGTTACAAATATTGTTATGGACCGTATATTCATATATATTTTAGTTATTGTGTTGTTGTTGTATCAGGTTTAAACACCCCACTACTAAGCCATATTCTCCCCCAAACCTTTTTACTTCAGTTTGTGGGATTCAGGCCTTGGACCCACCACGCTGGTCTAGTCCGGGTTTAGGCTAATAACATTGGATAACATTGTTGTTGCTAGCGCGATGAAAACATTCGGGAACAACATCTTAACGTGGGCTCCGAGGTACGAAGCGTGTGACTTAGCTCGAAGGTCACCAACTCAAGTCCCCACCATTTTTGTACATAGTTGGAGGAGATTTCAAGAAAGGTTTAACGACATAAAAAATGTACTCGCATAACGTTTTCAGGTGTAATGCTGTCCTATATATAAGTTTTCAATTTTTTTAATCATGGTACTAATCGTACTTGTTTATATAATTTTTCATGTTAATGAAAAATAAATTAAAGTGTAATTTTTATAAAGGAACTGGAGTCCTTACACGCATTAATACGCCGGCCCGTATTGATTCCAGTCAGCAGTTTCGACTTTTGGCTAAGTAAGTAAATGATGCAAAAAACGAGATCATTGAAAAACACAATTCGACTATAATATTCTTTCTAAAGCGTGTGGGGTATACTGAATATCTTGCGAAATCATAAATAAGTTTTAGCATCACATTTATCTTTTCCAAAAATTTTCCTTTGTATTTATAATTCTTTAAAACATACAGACCATTGATCCGAGGGCATGTTTATGTACGTGCTGGTTGAACACTAACACAGTCACTTCTGGCTGTGAAGTCCCAACTGGAAAAATTAAGAAATCACACGGTGCGAGATCCTCACCGTGTGCAAGACGAGTAACGAGCTCTAATTTTTCTGAAGTCACAAACACTTTGGTATGTTCGCGATTTGCGAAGAAAAATTGGCATCATGCAAGAGGATGCGACTGTTTAGTGATTTCTTCTGAATTTTTCTAAGAACACCAGGCAAATAAAGTAGTGTAAAATCAATAAACATCAACTGTCTATTCTTCTTCGAATTGGAACGTGACTAGTTCGAAGCTACGACGCAAATGACTATTCATGAACTTCTCAAAATATTTTAACTGTCAATTATTCGTTTTAAAAATTTTTGGGAGTGGTATTAGGTCAAATTTTCGGGTTATATGTTCTAATATGCAAAAAAAGTTCAGGCTTCCTTCAATTGGCTATCTGAGAGAAGTGACTTTTACATATTTGATCCTGCAGAGAATCATGACCACGATTATTTGTTTTATAGTATATTAAGGGGTATAGGAGTATGCAGCCACGAGAGAGTTGTGATCATCGCTGCCTATGGGCACTCGCAACCCCTGAAGAGTCACTAGTGCGTTGCCTTTTAGAAAGTAATAGGATATTTCATGAAGAGGAGAGTGGGTCGCGAAATGTTCAGGTGGGAATAGGACATATCATGAAGGGGCAGTGGGACACCATAGCATTTATGAGCGAATGTAATATACGATGGAGAAGGGGTTAGCCGGAAATCTCATTTACTGGATAAAACGCAACAGCGAATCTGCTACTACATGCCTATATTCTGTGCAAATATGTCCGAATCTCACGGTCGAGCCGGTCCATTGTCATGTTGTCATTTTAAAATCATAAAATCTACAGTTCTAAAATCTTTTGGCTTTAGTTTCATTTTTGAAACTCACGATGAAGTTCGCGAAATAACGAATAATTGACAAGCGATGTGCTTGACGAATTAATTCTCAAATTATTGCAATCACTTTACATATTTTAGTTATAAAATATAATATTCCATATTAAAATCTTAAATTCAGGATTGAAAATGTTACATAGGCATCCCGAAGCCCTTTTTCCCAAGTACTGTTTTTTTCATTATAATTATCAAGTTAATCTCCACTTTTTGTGAAAGAATATTAAGATAAGGAGCATTGCATATAAATTTGGTATAACGTAACATAAAGTGTTATGTTATAAAATCACAATTCTCTCAATAAACCAGAATGTCACGAATCGCCAAATATAGAGGAATTTTTTTTAACAAATAGGTAATTGAGTAATATTCATTATGACTATTTGTATGTACTTTCGCATCTGAAAAGTACAATAATCTATGAGCGAACACGCACGCCCGTAGGACGGTCGCATAAAGGGTCCGGGGAGCGAATGGAAGATTTTTTAGGGCTCAAGAACACGAGGCCGCGCCCGACACAGGCGCGCGCGCCCGTGTGAGTGACATCAGCTGATGTATGACACAACAGCTGTGAGCGACCATATGATTGCTCTGTTGTTTTATTGGAGGCAGAACGCTTCGTCTTATTACTTTCGCGAATTTTACGGCTGCGCGTGAGTTTACGACGCGTATTGAAAAGGAGACAGAATGTGCGATGTCATGTAAAATTAAATACAGCCTAATGAATTAATAACAATGAGGAAACTGCGTAGGAGAGAGTATTTGAATTCTACGTCTTGTGTGGCGCGAAGATCGTGATGCGAGTATTATTCTAATATTATTTTTTCTGCTTCATTAATAATGTCATTTCGATGTTTTATTACAAAAAATAAAAATAAAAACAAAATAGAAACCACATTCAAAAACTTATTTTAATAATGTTTTTAACAGGCTACAAAAACAGTTAGTCAGTTGTTTTTGGAGTCGGTTCCAGCTAAAGCAAGGCAAAGGACCAAATAATACAATACATAAAATATGAATATGAAACGTTAAACATTGAGTTTAAAAGAGATTTTCTTCTTCTCAGAAGAGACACAACCGTCTCTGATTTAACTTTAGCTGGAAACGACTCCAAAAACAACTAAACAACTACTTAGTTGTTTTTGAACAACTAACTAACTTTTGTCTTTTAAAAAAAAATATTTAAATAGGTTTTTGAAGGCGGTTATTTTTAATTTGCAAAAAGTTGTTTCATTAATATTTTTTAGTTATCGAGTAATTATAATTTAATAACTAATTTAAGTACTTTACATGTGGATTACGTCATGGTTAATAAAATCGGCCAGGCATCTCCTTAACTTTAGTGCGGGGCAAGTGGAAAAGCAGTTCCGGCCCCGAATTTATTGTTTACAGGTAGACATTCCAGGATCTTTAGATTCTTAGTTATGTAACTACCAAATTATTCTTATACTCGTACAAACTACACAAATTACACTTAATCTTCGTAATGTAAAAGTTCTATACTTCGTACAGATTACATTCCCATTCACGTTAAATAAATTAAATCTGTTTCTATTGTTATCGCTAAGAGTTCTGATGTGTTCCTTTGGTGACGAAATGTCCCCTTGGAATTGTATAAATTAATTAAAAAATCTAGGAAGAATAATAAGTAATTAATTTTAATTATTTATTCTTCTACCCACTAAGGAATGCTTTGGCTTCCATTATCAGCTCAGCAACATGATATGATACCATGTGCAAAAACTTGAATAACTAAAACAAAAAGCTCAAATCCACTATACGTGTCTATAATGTTTGAGGATTTCCCCCAATTTTTCTGAGATTCCATCGACAGATCACGACTTGATGACAATGGGATCACCTCGGGAGTTTACCTTTTCAAACAAAAAACGATTTTAAAAATCTGTCTACAATCGGCGATACTAAATTGCTAAACACACATTTAAAAAAATACATGCGGACGAACATAGAACCTCCTCCTTTGTTAAGTTGGTTATGCAATAAGTGATTCCTTATCTCAACCATACGTTTTATTAAATTTTGTTGAAAAAAATTTAAATTGGGATCTTTCGTAGATCTGATCGAAACGTTTACTAGGTACACGATATGATAATAGTGTCCCGAAATGGCTTGTTACGCATGAGAAGCAAGTTGTATCATGCAAATTAGATAGTATTTTTGGAAAAAGTCTTTTCTCACTTTTTTGAGTTAATGCTGTATTATTTTCGAATAATTTCTATTCGATTTTACAAATTTCGTTGTCAATTACTATCCTATGAAGATATGTTTCAGTAACGTAAGCGTGTATTTATATTTATTTTAGAGCGGATATATTTTTTCTTATGTGAACTTGTACTATAAAATTGCAATTTTATAATTCAAGTTTACATCAGAAAAAATATATAATAAGAATATAAGTTTTGCTATTAAAACGTACACAATGTGTATGAGTGTAAACTTGTCAGCAAAAGTTTAGAGGAGGTATCATTTATATTATCCCCTCTGTCTTACATGCATACTCATAATCTGTCATTGATTCCAAATCAGCATGGACGAAACCGTCTCAAAATCTCATATTAAGATTCAGCATGAATCTCATAGCGATTCCAATACTTATATTACTTATCAATTATTATTTTCTAATAAATAATTCAAATGAGCGTAAAATACTTATTTAATCATCTCGAAAAAATGATTTTATATGTACCTTCTATTTAAAACAATATATATTTATATACATACATAATTATGGATGTAATATGAATTCGTTCAACATCATTACCGATTTATCCTTGTGTAAGCATGAATAAAAAAAAAACAAATCAATAGCTTTATAATTTGATCGATAGCCTAAGACCGGTTCCCTGTCTCCAACAAAAAAGGTCCGCCTGTTGCTAAGCTCCGCCGTCTCGTATCTCACGTACGAAGCAGCCGACACGAGCATTTAGCCGGATAGTAGACTAAACGTGTTACATCTCTCTGTAGCTACGTAGTCCTCATTAAATATTAATTATTCATAAACTAATTATTGATTATTTTTGAAGTGAAAACTTCTTTAGGCGTGTTGGGCATTTTTTAAGATGGGAAAAAAACTATTGAACTCGCGACACTGCTACCGTTACCGTAACCGACACCTCTGTTTGTAAGTATGTACATATATTGGCCCCGTTTATACGAGAGTTGAATTTGGGATGCAATACATTGATAATATAACTATATATAATATAAACATATATTGTGTATACACCTAAAACATAGATATATATTCCTGTCGGAACTTTACGTAATGTATTTATAAATTTACGTTTTAAGCAATAGATTGCATTTGTTGTATGTAAAATAATATGCATTATTTTTCCTGTACAATACAGCATTAAATGAAAATTGTTATATAATTTTTGTAGTAGTAGTTTATAATAATAAATAAAAAGCAGTTCATTTAAAAGTATTTCTTGCACAATAAAATATTTCCTGACGATTCGAAACCTACACACGCTTTTGCTCAAATTTTTACTTCTGTCGGCACTCCCGAGGTGCCACTGTTATTTTTTTTTATTAAGACACCGTACATATAGATTATTACATCGAAATACATAGATTTGCTTCGATAAAGATTTTTCAGAGACCATTTGATGTTTTTCTAGACAAGATACGGAGGAGATATACTTTATGGAAAAAGCGACTGAACGATAAGTACCAGAATTGTTTAATTTAATAAGCGTTTAAAGGATTTGGATTTTGTATTTCGATAGGTCATGTTGAAATGTTGGTCCGGACAGTTACATTAAATGTAGTGGAAACCTAAAGCTAAGGTTTAATAGAACATCTACGTGCAAAACTATAATTGTATTTGTTCATGGATCAGATACAGCTACATACTTAAGGGCTGTAAGAATTATACCAATTTACGTAAGGCCCGACTTCACCTCGTACTAGATCAGTAAACTGCCATAATATATAAATCCGTAATAATAATCCGTCAATACACTTTTCAATGTCTTATCTGCGATAGTAATTGTGATTGTAAAATGGATCATATTTATATATTTACAAAACAAAACTGTAGAGCCGGCGTGTAGAACATTGAATATATTTACAAAAACTGAAAAGGAGCGATGTAGGAAGAATACAGAAAGTCCACTTTTTTTAAATTATTCTGCTTAACTTATTTGTCAATTTCAACACGCCAGTTTGGAAAAGCTATCGATGGATTTTAATCAAAAACCATAGACAAATTTAACTGCGCTTGAAGTAGAGAAGACCCAAACATTATTTTATGGAAATCGGTCGAATAGAACAAAAGATAGTGTTCAGGAAGTATTAACGTATGTATTAACAGCGGGGTAGACAAGGGGATTGCAACGCACGCGGGGTGCGCGGGGCAGGTCACTGTCGCTGCCACTGCAGACTACCTCAGGTATTGTAGTCGTAATTGATTACTTTGCGAATCTACCTAACATTAAATTTATCCATAAGCATTACGCATATTTTATTTATCGTAATAATACATGCGACAATAGGAAGTAACTGCCTTACTGTGGTATAAGAGACTCGAAGGTAATACTCAACTGATATGAGGTTGACTCACTTAATACGCCTCAACTTATGTCGTACAAACGAATTCTAAAAAGAGCTATCTAGATGATTCCCGACCGTCTAGCTGCGAAATATAAGTCCTTTGAAACTATCGAATGGAACATTAAGACTAAGGGAAATGATAGAGTCATTTCTTTCAAAAGTAACTTTTAACAAAAGCCATTTTTAAAACTAATTCTGCGTTCCACGTCCTTCTTTTAACGGTTTTTAGTCCTAACAAGGTTTTGTCGACAATGGCAGAGGCGAGCGAGTTTTATACACCAAATCTTGCTTTTTCCAATCAATTTCCTATTCGGTCTTAAAAATGTACAATTTCCCCTGAAGTTCTACCGTGAGCGTAAACTAAGCTCAAGGTCAAACGCCGCGTTCACGAGGGCCGTGTCGCACTGCACTTCGATAGTAGAGGATGTTTTTGACACGGCCAGTTCCGTCTTATTGAAGCAAACAAGTTTTCATTGATACTCTTATTTACCGCAAATCAAACTTTGTAATCAAATTCTTATTAAGTCTAACTAAAATCTGATGAATACAATACGATTCGCGAAACTCTGCCGCTCTGAATTGCCTGCAAATGATGTAATGCGCAGATTTTACGCTTTCCGATCTTTCCATCTTCTGCCTCGTGTGCAAATTTTATGCCGTTGCCGACGCTTTCGTGGCTAACTTCATAGCGGCAGAGTTTCGTGCGATGAACTGCGACGTACGAAGCCGTGTACACAGATTATTACACACCTAACCCAAAAAAGACATTCGAATGCACGTTGAAATGTAGTTATTTTATTAGATATATTTCAATGTGTATTGGGTTAAATTTATATAAAAATACATGTAACTAACACTTAATTAAGAACAGGAATACAATTTAAGTCGGTAACTTGTAGTCATAAGAATAGTCAGATGAATCGACTTGGGTATCTGTAAACAACCCACGTAAGCGAGTTCGGGTCTGGTTTCAGCACCCACAATGATCTAATGCCTGTTGGCAACTAATCATTTAGTGTAAGACTTGTTATACTAAGTATAAGATTAGGTATACAAATAGAAATGAGGCTAGGTATAAGACTAGGAATACGACTAGTTATTAGTGTAAGGTTAGGTATACAACTAGGTATAAGGTTAGGTTCACAGCTAGGATAATGACTGGTATAAGATAAGTTATACTTGGTATAAGATTAGAGATATACAAATAGATTAAATAGTAGGGTATATGTTTACGTATATAACTAGGTGTATGTTTATGTTAGGTGTAAGCTTACAACTAGGTATAACACTAGGTTTACGACTAGGTATAAGACTTGGTATACTGGGTATAAGGTTAGGTGTACGACTAGATATAACATTAGGAATACAACTAGGTTCACGACTAGGTACAAGACTAGTTATACTAGGTATAAGGTTAGGTATACGACTAGACATAACATTAAGAAAACAACTAGGTTCTTGACTAGGTACAAGACTAGTTATACTAGATGTAAGGTTAGGTATACAACTAGGTATAAGGTTAGGTTCACACTAGGATAATGACTGGTATAAGATAAGTTATACTTGGTATAAGATTAGAGATATACAAATAGATTAAATAGTAGGGTATATGATTACGTATATAACTAGGTGTATGTTTATGTTAGGTGTAGGCTTACAACTAGGTATAACACTAGGTTTACGACTAGGTATAAGACTTGGTATACTGGGTATAAGGTTAGGTGTACGACTAGATATAACATTAGGAATACAACTAGGTTCACGACTAGGTATAAGACTAGTTATAGTAGGTATAAGGTTAGGTGTACGACTAGATATAACATTAGGAATACAACTAGGTTCACGACTAGGTACAAGACTAGCTATACTAGGTATAAGGTTAGGTGTACGACTAGATATAACATTAGGAATACAACTAGGTTCACGACTAGGTACAAGACTAGTTATACTAGGTATAAGGTTAGGTATACGACTAGACATAACGTTAAGAAAACAACTAGGTTCTTGACTAGGTACAAGACTAGTTATACTAGATGTAAGGTTAGGTATACAACTAGATATAAAACTAGTTTTTTGACTAGGTATAAGATTCTCCCTGAACAACATTTGTCATAGTGTAGAAATTTTTGCGACACTACCGCAAAGTTTAAAACTAATGCCAATAATTGAGATATGCATTTGCAGACAATGAGTTATTATTTAAAACAATCATCGGTTGTTCATGGCATTGTGAAGTTATTTTTGTATGAGTGAACTCAATGATTTTATATTAAAATATCAAAAACGTGTTTGAAAACATTAAAATATGTTAAATAAGTTGAAAATCTTCAAGGACTGTCATATTTCAACTGTCAGCAATATAAAAGTATTGTTACATCAGATCGATGGCTATGTCCTAAATGGTATTTAATTTTGGTTAACTTGATAAACTTACCGGTGTTGATTCATTCGGAGCGAAAGTCACGAATCACGAGAGCTCATCTCCCCAAAGCGGAATAGGGACGCGTCACTCAAAAATAAAACGAAATCGTGAAATGCATAACACCACCTCCCGGGGCGAGTTTCACAAAAAAGGGAAGGAAAAATGCAATTCGCCATCCCTCCCGCACACACGGGCCGTCGTATATTCGTCTCTTTCTCGCAACCCTACGGCTCTCATTTTTTTTTCTTAGCCCTCTGATTACGTTAGAAGCGGCCGTCATACACACACAGCGCGGTGAGCGACAAGTATTTGTATACATGGCCTACCGGCACACGTGTGCGGGTAGGCCGTGTGTACAAACAGCGTGCACGTGTGTGCAGTCAGCTGAGATATGCTTTAGGAGACTAGCGAACTTTGGGGTGACAGAACTTGTATAGTTATTACGTACGATAAAATTCGTCGCAAAAAATCTTATGTCGTTAAATGCAAACAGATGGTTCAATGCATGCACTTTAGGTTATTTCGGCTGAAACTGCTTCCAACTTAATCCACTAATGAACAATTGTACGGAATGCATTTGTATTACTATCAACAGTAATAAAAACATAGAAAGCATACTGAGATTTATACCTTGTGTTTGATTACTTTTTTAAATTAAATCCGTTGCAATTATTAATATTAGTAGTATTTTAAATATTGTTCTATATCAAGAAAATGTAAGCTGAACTGTTCAAATATAAATACGTAGCGATAGAATTATGGGTCAGAAAAAAAGATGTTGTAGACTTGTTGCATGCATGCTAAACTTAAACAATAATGCAAACAAACAAGATTGTCGTTAATTACAAATACAAATCGTCAAATACAAATAATAAGGAATATAAAGGACTGTAAATTTACAGTAAAAATATTATTTACAATAAGAAAAAATTACGACATATGATGCAGGTTTTATTTGCCCTTTCACCGAGGCATGCCCTCCCGCAATCTCTTTAATTCATATCGAGGGGCTTGCAGTCCTGCTGCAGGTTGGACGCCGTTAACAGCGGTCGTCAACAAACGACGGCTTATCGTGTTCTCTGAGACGGGGAGTGAGAGTATTAATTTAACTTAAAAACCAATTAGTCAATTCGGCGATCAGGACACTTATTTACAAATCCACTAATGTGATTATGTTCATTATTTTTTTGGGTGATATTGTAGTTAAATTTACATTTATGTTTTTTAAAAACGATGCACATCGTTTTATTAATTCGGTACTCGAAACGAAATGTGTTCAATACACTCTATCGGCCACTTGGACAGTAAATTAAACCTTGGTGTAAATTCAAGAATTAATCCAGATGAGATAATGTTAATATCAAAACATTATAGGCATCGGGCACGGGCACGGTGTTTCGTTTCATTTATATTAACAACATTCGATTATAAGTTAGTTAAATGATAACAAGTTTTGAACATAAAGTGACAAATAAATTCTAGATCCTTGTGAAGAAAAAAAAAAGTAATGTGGTAAAATGTACTGCAGCGTCAGAATGCGGATACATGTTTAATTTTTAACGGTGCCTGAATTTGCGGAACACCCAGTGGTATATTTTTTATGCTCATTAAACATTACTAAATTTTATAAAGTTATTGAATAAATTTAAACAGTTTAAACGAACAAATTATTCTACGAAATTACAAAAAAAGCCCGCTAGTCTGCAGCTTGTTTGATCCGCGTAGGCGTAGTTCAACACGTGGGATTTGTTAGTGTATCCAAAACCCGTACCGTGTGTACACGAGCGAGCGCTTGTGTACCCTGAACTTATTACGACGCTCCCTACACGGGGCCGCTGTATAATTCTTAAACAACAGCTTTTTGTATGTTCGTATGTAGATTGGGCTTTCCTGGAGAGAGAAATCTTAATGAATATAGAAGTGCCCGGGCAAATCTTGAAAAAGGTCCATTTTCTAATCCTTTGATACAATAATCTCGTATTCTATTTCTAGATGAGGCGTTGCACGTAATAGCATCTAAATTACGCCTCTTGGATATCATGGCGGAGCTACGGCAACGCCATCGGTCGGTTAACCGCGGCAACTCGAGGTCGTTTTTCTCATAGACGTGACCATATGATTCGCATAAACGTTACTGCACGTTTTGGATGTTTATTTATATTGTAACAGAAGAATCGATATTATGAGCCAAACTATTATTAAGTGTGGATTTCAGAATATCTATGCAGACTTTTTTCGCGGAAAATCTGTGTCGAAAGGTAAGTAATTACACGAAACATGAAATATTCTTTCAAATCGCTGTATATGTAATTTTTACCACGTATTCATTTCATTATAAGATAGATTATCGTATTACTTATAACTGGATGTTCAATTTATTAAAAAAAATATAGGGCATAAACTTTTCCAAAGCCATCACGTTCAGGAGGTTGTCGAAATCCGTGATAGTGGAGAGGATTCATCCATGGAAAAGTAACACCACAGACCAGAGTGAATAATCGACCGTACGACGTGAAAGTGGAGGTATGTATTAATTATAAAATGAATTCATAGTTGAGTAATAATCTAAACAAATATATTTTCAGCAACTTTTCAACCATCCATGCAATTTAGAAATGGAAAATGAAGATATATTTCTTTATCAAAGAAATATATACTGAAGGAATAAGTATTGTTCGGAAATGTGGAACCGATAATAATTTCATTTATTTACTTATTTATTATTTTATCGTTTTGCATCCACAATATATTATATATACTAAAACAATTAAATAAAAATAACTTGCACGTAAAACTCTAAAAATGCAAGATTTATAATTAATCACGATTAACATTCTGCATGTTGTTTTCGATTTTTTGCGCTGGTTTTGGTGCGTGAATTACTTAAAACATGGAATACGGTCAACAGAATAATGAATTTTGAATACTGCATATTTTGCTTAGCAATTGCTGTTTGTACATACACGTTAGTGTGAATTTTTTGTGTGCCTTTTCCCGCTCTTCCCGTTTTCTTTCCTATAGGAACTGAATGCTTTTCAGGTGAACCTAGATCGTACGGTACGAAGGACAGAATGCACTTGCAAGGCGGGTTTATCGGTTCGAGGTTTTCGGTTTTCAACTTCCCAACTTCGTTTCGGAAACGAATAAAAAAGTTAATTCACGATTCCGAGATTGGGAATTTTTGCACCCCACAACACAACAGTACCTCGTACCACCCATTTTTTTCTTTTTTGAGAGCACTTTTTCACGCATTCAACGTTTCCAATAACGTAAACCGTACAGCTGATCGCACGCGAAACGCCCACGAGTTGCCTAAGTCTGCCACAACGCCGCGCCACTAGCGTTATCCAAGAGGCCCATTACCTTCACAAATATTGACAGAACGACATGCTTAGTAAGGATCTTTTAAAAAAATATTGTCCTACCGAGCTATCGAAGGGCGAACCACAGTTGTTCATAAAGACAATGTACTTACTTATTAATTTCTAAAACATCGTTATTCATTTATGCCATCTATTTAAGAGAAATTAACATAATTAGTCTAATTTTCATATAATTACACTCAGCATTCATTACATTGATTTAGTAAATCATATGTCTGATATAGTACTTTTAGTAAACCAACTTAAAAAAAAATTGTGGTCTACACTTTGGCTATCCAGATACGAGTGATAGGATAACATCTGTAACCTAAGGCGAGACACTCGTAACATATGGAACGTATTACGCAACATTGATAAAAAAAGAAACAAGTCATTTTACATCGGTTCCGATTTTATTTAGTTCGAGAATTCAGATCATAAATAAAGTGTTGAACAAATAGGTACAAGAAGTATAAACTAAGGTATTTATACAAAATTAATTAACAATAAACTATTACAAAATATATTTTGTAGTTGCAACTTAACTGAATCAATTATTATTTTTTTGATATTTGCTCAATCTCCTCGTTAATTTTTTTTATTTAAGTTGCTTTCAGAAATGTAGACATGCAAATAAAGATATTACGTTAGAATCATCGAAGTAATATTTTAATTAATGTATTAATTTAATGGTTGAAACGTATTATAACGTCGGAAATGGGTAGACACCATTTTGAAAATGACATAGATGGCAGTTTGGGTCTAGCCAAGTGAACGGAACAACACGCCACGATATTTATAAATTCAAAATTATCTCAGCGGGGGCCGTCCACAACGGGCCCGCGTATGCCTCTCGCTCGTCCCTCCTTAATCCAAAATTATAGGGTCGTTTAGGGGAATAATATAATACTGCCGAATAAAATGCGTAGGAACTGGTTCTTGACTAAGACTGCGTCTTCATCTGAATGGGAGTTAGCCATTGTGTCACCTAGAAGTGGCCTTTTTATAAAGTCACGGTTTAAGCGCATATAAAATATGATAAGTTGTCTGATCGAGTATTAGGTAGGTACAACTAAGCGATCGATATAAACAAAATAATTTAGATGAAAGTTTTATCAAAATCCACTGTCAAAATAATACTGAGAGAGAGAGAGAGACATACAAAGTCAACAAATCAACAAGATATATAATTTTGCAAAAAGGTATTTTTTTAATCATCTATACCACAACTGTATCGTTCCAATTCTAAGGTTGTAAATAGAAAAATTAAATGGACGTACACAATTCCAAGTATCATTTTGTGTCATAATGTTTTAAAATTAAAATATAGAGCCATACGGTGGCCAATCCGACTGCAGCACAAAAATGGGATGGATCGAAACGTGAGTTACCACACTATCACAGAATATGCACGTGAAATAACGGCTTCTGCTGTAGCATTTCGTACTGTGAGTGAGAGTTCCGATGAGCCACATCCCTCCCCCCTCCATGAACACCATCTTCCTTTATTACACGTCCTAATTTCTCCTCAGAGGCTGGCAACGACAACGCACTGGTGATTCTATTGGGATTGCGAGTGTTCATGGACGTCGGTGACCGTTTACTCTGTGATGGCTCGCCTGCCAATTTGTCTTTTCGAATATGCTATAAAAGTCCTTTTCTTGTTTAAAAGCTAAATCATCGCACATGTATTATGTGGATATTCTTATATTTGATTGCAAAAACATTGACTGAATAAGTCATATTCGTAATTTGATGGGTTTGGTAGCCGTTAGCAAAATTACGAGTTACTGAAGTCATAGTAGATGAAGTGCAAAATTATGTGACAAAATGGAATGATATTTGACTGTCCACCCTTTGGTAGAGAGTATCAACTTAAATAAATGTGAATGGATAACATTGGGATACTCATAAATTTATCACATAGTTTTATCTGAAACTGTTTTGTCTTAAAGAAAAATACAAAAACTATCGTTCGCCTTCGGAAAACCTACAAATTAGATAATTAGCCGAATGATGAAACTTAAAAATTTTCTTGTGTAATCGACACTCTTACTTGATCCGTACCTTGTAACATTTACGTTTAAAGTGTCGCTAATTAATTAAGGGAAGTTAAAAGAAAAAGGAAAAATAAATTAAGCCACCCACCCTGAGAGATAGCAAATCGCTTATCAAACCTTTTTAATGCCGTAGTCTCAGTTAAAGGCCGTATCGCGCTAATTACGACCACTAATTATAATTGGCTTTCGGGCTAATTTATTGACCGATAAATGGTCGGTACCAGGGACGCCACGACGCCTATCGGTCGACGCGACAAACTATTTCAAATTGCGACGGTACTATGTAGTCATTAATTTAGTCATAATTCTCTTTTTTTTATTAAATCGGCAATTATAAAAGATTTTAAACTCTTACTATATCAGTGCAATATACCATAGCAAAAATAAGAATGTTAATAAGGATAAAACCGAGTCGTGTTGTAGTTGAACAAACTAAGACTACCATTTTTTTTTCTAATAATTGTTAGTTAAAGACGACACTTTTATTGCTCCGTTTTGGTGGAGTCCTACGCTTAAACTCTCATTTCATCTAAAATGTTGGATTTTCTATTATTCTTCGGTTGTTCTAATAATTCGAGACTATTGAACGAAGTTAGCTCCTGTCCTACGTAATCTACGGTAGGCCGAAGCAAAAAACGACCTAAAAAAAGCTGACGTGCTGTCCTTGAAGTCATATGGGACGCGGTCGGAGCCCGGGCGCAGCCAGCTGACGTTACCTGCTGCGCACACGCAACGGCCATATTAGCTCTGTGTGCGTGACTAGCGACGTGTCAGTGTGTGCGTCTGTTTCGACGAGAGAGTCGTATGGTGATTTGTTGATATTTCGCCGTTCTCGGAACTGCGACTTGAGCTTTGTAACAGGATGGGCGAATAGTAAATCCGTAAATAGGTTGTTCGGAATATAATAAAGAAATTTATACAAAGACCACAATTTGACGATAACGTTTTATGAAGACGTTTATATCTATTTATTTTAATTTTTTTTTTTCAACACAAAACTCATTAATTTTGTTTAATATATTAGTTTTCATTAATGAAGGGATATAATAATTGCGGCGTGATGATTTAGCTTAATTAATCGCAAACGCCTTTACTTAGAATAATAGTTTTAGGCCCGTAAAAACGTTTGTTATGGACAGCCGCGCTCTTAGTGTTAAATTGGACAATGTGTAAATAAATGTATTATTTTAATTTATAAAAACAGAATTAGGTTAAGAATTCTTTTTCGTTTTATTGTTTTTTGAGTGTGTAAATTAAATAATTTACATAATTGTGTAATTTAGTACACGGGTAGGAATTAGTTGTTAGGAATTGTTCATTGTGTCTATTTTGCCCGTTTGTATATATTTATCATGATTCTTTAGTAGAATATTTCTTGTTTTACTTGTTTTTATTGTGTTTTGTCGTATTTAATCATACATACGAAATTATTGTGATGCGTATATGAGTTGCATCTAAAATTGTGCTTGACGAGACCGATTAGAGGTCCAGAATCGAAGCAGTCTTTACGGTACGACCGCGAATCGGCGTACCGAGCACATGTTGTGTGATCGTCGTAGTTTTTCCGGATCGTCGAGGTTCTCCATCGTCGAGTTTCTCCGGTCCGGATGGAGCGGCGACCCACCACTTCATCACACTCTCAGAATCGGCTGTGACGATTCAGTAAGATGACGGTGAATCCACCGACACCTCCTCTGGATCTCCGGCTGAATCGGGAAAACTTCATGAATTGGAACCCTGAAAGGAAGCCATCACCACTGGATCCGTTGGGGTCGTATCCCCGACTAGAAGACGCTCGGGCATGAGGCAACAAACAATTCTTCCGTCCCACACCTGCGATCAGGGAAAGGTCGTGGACGACCCACGAACGAATGAATGCTCACGTGAAATATGCGAAGTGCATGGCCACGCTCCCTCTATTGTAATGTATGCAGTTCATATGTGCAGGAGGACGTGTCACCTATAAATTGCAACGGAATTGGTGCATCCGTTACAGCTGTACTAATACCGCCACTTGTGAAGCTTCTGCTGCAATAAAGAAGTCTGAACATAGAAACGCAAAATGTCCATCATTTTGTCCACACACTGCAAGAATCTATACTCCAAAGCGACTGTGAAGAAAATCCGAAGTGCGGGCTTACACGCTGGTACTAAAATCCCCATTACAATTTTGATAATAATTAATTTTAAGAATCATGTTATTTATATTAAGTTGATGCTAAAAATTTGTAAATATTTTTAATAAATTTAAAACAAGGTTGTAATGGACTCGTATTCAAAATACAGTATATAGGAGTTCTTCATGTGTTTATTTTATCATCGCATAAATATATTTGTAACACTAAATTATAAAAGTGCTATTAACAAAAATTTGAAATCTGAAGTCGAACAATAAAAATACAATACCTTTTTTAGTTAAGCACATATTACCTTTTCTTTACATATTCGTTCGATTTACTTTTACCTATGTATTATTTTAACAGTACTAATGATAAGGAGAGCTCAATAACTAAGCTCGACTGACTGTTAAGCTGGAAACGTAAATTGGAACACGGGCGGCTTCCAGCTGAATATTATTTTTACAACTTTTTTCAAGGGTAAAGAACAAGTCATGACATATACAGCACGTGAAAGGTTCTCTGGAGCAGTTTTTAATTATATATAAGGTCTACGAGATTCAGCTCTCAAAATCCTGTACTAAGTAAATATTGGTCAAAAAAAAGAGCAATTGGACGTCATACAGTTCATATGAAGTACGAGTGCATGGTCTGTATCAGTTCACTGTAGAGCCATGCCCTACCAGAATCCTTTTATTTTCGTCTTATGATTTTGTACATTAATCTTTTCACGATATCCCAATTATTTAATACAAATAGCTTTTATTAAAGAATTACCTTTCTACTTTTAAGGTGATTGAAATTAAGTTTTATTCCTAATTCATTCCTAATAAAATCTTCCCCTTCAACGGTCATAACTTAAGTACAATGAACTTAAGGCCAATTCCGACCTGCTAAATATAAGCCAATTGACGCAAAGAGCATTATACTAAGAAGCCAGCGCGCGTCTGCACACTCAAGTTACGACTCATGTTAACAAGTATGACGCATCGACGCTTCGTAACTTAAGCCGTTAAATCTCTCGGTTTTCGTCCGCTTATTGTATTTGGTTGGGCGACGTGTACTCTCTCGGCTGGGCAACGAACCGTCTCCACTTTCGTCGTCCCAATGCCATCTTACGGTAGGCGCGGCGTTACTGGATTCGTTCGAAATTTCTATGAACGTCCAATTGATTTATTTTAGAAATTATAATAAAAACTTAAAAATGTTAATTATGAACTTTTCTATTAAATTGGCTTATTGGCTTATCTATTAAATTGACTGTTATCCATTTTAGTGGATTACGTGAACTCACGTAGACGTAGGTATGCTACTTGGACGGGAAAAAAGAACTTCACGAGGGTTGAAGGGGTTAGTTACAAAAAAATCTTTTAATACAATTTTAATTTAGTTTGGGGTCATTAACACGTTCTATTCCTGCTTAATGAAATTTTCATGGAATACTCATAGTAAAAGCTGAGATGTTTTATGGATAAGTTTGATTACTTATGAATTAGGATAAACAAAAATCATGCCGAGGTCTTGCACTTTCGTTCTAAAGTTTTATGAATATAATTTAAGTGATTAGATAATTCTAAAAAGAGTGTAAAAGAAATTAGATAACAGCATATTTTTTTGTTATCATGGTTGTCTGACAACGTTCCAACAAGCTAACTAAATCGGACAAATAATGCATCTCGAACAACTTCAACGTTGAGTCCGGATAGATCGATTAATAAATGAGTCAGATGGATTTCGCACGCTACATTGCACTTGACAAGTATTGCGAGTCCTCACACCTACACTCACCCTATCCGTTTATTGAAGCGATTAATCGTGCCTAAACGCAATAACAAACATAATTAATAACCCAAAATGGCTCGTAGTCTGGAAGACGTTGTCCAATATACCCCCTCCCCCCCGCTCCTTGCCGCGGCCGCCTATCCGTCAAGGCGCTATACAGGGGGATGACGGTACATAAATTTTGAACTGTACACAACCGAAATATATTTGTGACACAGACGTCGTTACGCCGCCCGCCTCTGGAGAATTTCTCCGTCCATAGCTGTCTGTGGTCGTTACATATCTGCCTGCCCCTTGGTTAAATTTAATATTTTTCTTTAATGGTGACAAATTGAAAGCCGCAATTAACGCGCGTAATTTCGAAAGAATCAGAAATTTTGTAGTTGTAGTCATCGTAATTTCCATCGGGCTATTCTAGTTTGTTATAGAATTTGATCAGAATAAAGCATGAATTTTCGTATTGTTTATTTTCTACTCCAACTTGATGTAATCGTTGACATTATAGGCCTTTAGTTGAACACTTATAATGTCGATAAAATTGCAAGGTCGATTCTGTAATATAATCTTATTTGGATGCACCCTCTGTATGTACAATGAACGCGATTAATATTAATATACCGGACAGATTCATACGAATTCGAATGCTCGTGAAGTCTAAACTGTGTCCAATTTAAATCAAAATCACTTAAAAAATTACATGTGTAACCACAAAGATAATATTATTAATTTATTACGCAATTGTTAAATACAATAAAAGTAAAGAAGTAAATTTTATAACGTTAATAGGAATCTCTGTTACTTTTCTGAACGCGTCTTAATCACATTTCATTTTTTACTATCTTCACACTCGTTTTGAAATATATGTAGGTGCTTGTGCCATTTTACATTCACATTAATTTTACACATTCAATTTAATTTTATTATATTATGTCAAGGTATAATGTATCAGACATAATAATACCATTCTCACCTTTTAGACTTTGATCGTACATTTAAGTGATTAGAGCTAAATACGAGACTTTCAAACCGATATAAATAAGTACAGGAAATGATTTAGAACTACTTAAGCTAGGGTCATGAATTATCATTGAAATCCTTTTGACTGCTCATCGATGTGATTTCTAACAACGGCTTGAAAAGGATTGTAATTAACGAATTCTATTCAATTGCATGATGTGGAATAAAATTGGACAATTTGGAAATAAAGTTGTCCTTTCTTACGCTACATATTTTTCTAGTTGCACTTCTTTCGCGAAAATTATTTCTCAAAAGAATCTTTCGGTATGACTAGTTCAAAACTTGAGGAGGGGCCTAGAAATTGGAAGAGTACCACGGGCTAGGATTGTGCCACATGCTTAACCCTGGACGCGTAAAAATGTAACCGACTAAGTTACATTGTCTGTTTCACACATCACATGTTCGAAAATTTTATGCGCATCGCTGACGACTGTAAATTAAACGATTGTAAATTAAATCGATTGGTAAATTAAACGTTAGACTGAGGGGCAACATAACGACTTCAATTTTTGTTAGCACTCGATTTTGTTTCACATCCAATTTGCATATCGCGAGTTATATTAAAGACTAACCTCCAAAAATAACGAAGAATACGCTCAACTATCTTTACGAGTGTGCTGTTTTAGAGTGTAAAATAAAAATAAAATATAGGTTAACATTGATTTCCAAGACCAACTTCAAACCGGAATCTTAATACATAGAATTGTTACGAAACAGCAAAGTTATGGGTGTTATTGTCCACGGTGAGGTCTTCCTGAAGTTGTCGATTCCTTCAGAGCGGCCTCATCGTGTCCATTTTACTATTTGTAAAGTGACCCTTTCTCGGGGGACTGGAAAGACCAGAATGCTTACGACGAAAAAAAGCTGATGGGACACAGCAGGGTAACTATTCGTTTCGTATTATCAAAGACAGTCTCGTAACCCCAAAACGAAAAATGTTCTTTATTTGATGTGAAACTGTTTTCGTTATTTATATTATCGATGTGGTCTTATTTTGATTTGGAGCAGTATCGAAAAACGAAAAGTTTTTTTCTTATTACAAGCTATGATCCAATTATTTAGTAGCGGTTATATTTTTTTAGCACATGTGACATTACATAGATGATGACGTCGTTGAACAAGTCACGCAAGAAATCATCGAAATATCCAAATATTCAATATTCGTTAATGATGTTTTAATTTTTAATCTATTTTTAATGTGGTGTATTATATTGCAATGTAGTTTAGAAATAAAATTTTAACAACAAAAATTGTTCTAACTGCTGCTCATCCTAGCGCACACACGTTCCTTTCCAACACAAAACCCTTACATACAAGCGCAAACAAAAATAAACATCCCCATAGAATTGGTAGCGATTGTGAACATATCCATACCCGAAAATCAGTTTTACTACGACTCGATAAAGTCGAAATTCGAACAACGTGGTCCTACAAGTAACATCAGCTGTTTAGTGTGTTCACCGACTGTGTTATCTTTGAAAAGGACGTGGAAGGCTTGGGGCCTAATTCTCTGTGCGTGCAGTTTCGAAACTCGCGTGAGTTTTAGCTATCAATCTGTAAAATGTCATATGACACGTTCGGAGCGATTACACATACGACGTTTTATTGTAAAACTTTCGACGGCGCTGCGGCGAAAATATACACCATATACTTTAGCTAGTTTGTATTTGAGGTTGTACCCGACACGTCGGATATAAATGCTTAGTCATATTCGAGATAGCTATTAAATTTTCGGGACTTAAGTCCGACTGGCGCATCGAGCTTGCACGCGAATTTGACCAGTGTGATCGTAGTGGCTACGGGCTAGATCTTCGGTGTATGTTTGTGATTGGATTGTGCTGGAATAGGTCAACCAGTTGGCCTACGTATTCCAACAGAATCGAATTATTTAACCACCATTAAACTTGTAATATTATTATAAGCTGACATTTTCCGTTCAAATAAAAGTTATATTTTTTTTTATTTCGTATGAATAAAGTTAATAGCTAGAAATGAAGAAATCGGTTGTCTATTTTTAAGTCGCATTTTATGACTATAAGCTGTTAACATTATTTAGGTATTCGCTGCTTCGGATTAAAAGTTCTCCGCTGATTAAAAATTCGTATTTTTCTTTTTGTTTTCGGCTTTAATCTTTAAGACGAATTTGAAAAATTAGGTTTCAAATGATTATTCCGTTCAAAACCGTTTATCATATATAGAATTTGATTTTATGTGATAAATGTTGTTACAATTCTGTTAATACAATGTACCTACATTGAAATAGTCCGATAATATTACACTGAAATAATTAATCAATAGGAGTATCTCAATTTTGTACCGCGTGTTTGATGCTTTTGCAAAAAGTCGTCCGACTGCAATTAGTCCCAATGTATTTGTATACGATGAGTAGAGTGTACAATATGACGACTAATTTATCAAAATAATGATTTAGTTTCAATGGATCTTTGCTAATTAAAATGAATTCATATTAATATTTAAAAAATAGAATGGTAAATATACGTTTATCTGATAATTAACGTATATTCTTCATAAGTACATACTTTGCGTTACATCGAAAACGAACTCCTTATGTAAATTGTAATTCAATTCTCTAATAGTGACATTTTTTGTTTCTTATTTTGATATACTAGCTTTTGCTCACGGCTCCGTTTGCGTAGATATAAAAAGAATTCCTTCATCTTGTTTATCGCCCCATCAAGAAATCATGATCCCGATCGCTATCCCGTTCTCGATTCTGATATCGGGTCTGCTTTTGATTCAAACGTTGATCGATCTAAGGATATTGCGATTCTATTCAAGATCCCGGTCCCGCCTTAAATTTTGATCTCTGTACTGCTCCTCATTTCGATTCCGGTTCTTGATTCTAATTTTGATCCCACACTCGATTTCGATCTGTTATAATTTTCGATTTCGGTCCCGGTCTCGACTTTCAATTGTATTTCTCGTCCTGCATGCAAAATCGATTCTGCTACCGATCGCGGTACAGATTTGTATGTCGTAACAATCGCTAGTAGTATCAAAATAAAATTAATAACTTAAGCAATTTCGATTTTTCATATAACATTTCATCCTTCAATTTAGCCCCTCAAGGTTAATTTAAGAAAACAAAAACAAAGTACTTTCAACGCTTTCGATTGTCCATTCAACAATATTTCACGCTTTTTAAACCCTAAGGGGGAGTTTCTAAAGATGCTTACGTAGTGCTCGCCTACATTATAACAGGAATATCTCTAAAGAATATAAAAAATATATTATTACAAAATATATAACTATAAAAGAGTAAACTGACATATTAGTATTTCAGTATGTGAGTTTACTGATGTATCAAAACTATGTATACACATATACTCTTATATACATGCATATATAATTTTCTGTGGTTAGGTGGCTCTTCAGGTTTCAATAAATAAAAATTTCGTCGGTTGTTCTTTGGTAAGGTCGCTGGTATATTGTTGTTATCTTGAAGAAAATGTAATTCGCCGTTCGTTAGCTTAACAAGTATTAAAATTAAGTTACTTGCAACATATTAAAATCAAATGAAATTAATGTTTATTCCTTACTGTCATTAGCAGCCTTGCGCCACGAAAATGGTCCGGCTGATACTGATCGGTGAAATACCATACTCTTACAGAATACGGATGTGAAGTAGCAGCTTACGCTGTTGTATTTCGTCCATTGTGTGAGAGACCCGGTGGCCGATGAAGAGGAGACTCTTCAAAACCTCACTCCCATTGCATCAAATATCCTCCATCTGATATCACATTCCTACCCAAGATGCATGTGGAACACTGGTGACTCCTTTGGTATTGCAAGTGTCCGTGGGCGGTGGTGGACATCTGATGCAAGGCTTCCTGATTGCTAACGTGCTCATATGTCTCCCATATATGCTTTAATATTTATTGAACTATTTTATTTATTTAGATAACTAGAATACTACAAAATTACCCCCTGTAAATGATTCTAGCTAGTGTCATGTCAATCATTAAGTCTAGTTTAAAGAACTAATGTGGCTAGAGTATATCTCATAGTAAAATGACCTCTTACCTTAAACTCACTCCTTTTCTAATCTGCACTAGGGTATTAAAACGAAATGGGACTATAGTTGGGGACGTAGATAATGGGACACATTTAACATAACTAGGTACTTTGCCGTGTAACAGATTATGCATAATAATACCGAATGTTGCATAACGAGCGTGGCTGTATAACAATAACTTCGCCATTGGGTAGAAAAATTTTCTTAGAGTCACCTTTTGGATCATCTTGAACGTTCACTTTTTAGATCGCTTAAAAATAGACGAAGTAATCAATTCTTGGTGCTACAATTATAGATGATGTTATAATCTAGCAATCCAGAATGTGCGTCATACAGCAATATAACTAATGTAATGAATCATAAAAAGTATGGTGTATGGTAAAAGATTTCTTGTAGTATATAACACAACAATATGCTTTCTACATCATCTTTGTAATCACTTCATATGTTCTTTCAAAGCTATTACGAATATAATATTTCGTTTTCCGTTCTAGATTTCAGAAGAGACTCATTTACAAAATATTCACGACCATTGCTCGCATAACACGTACCACATAAATGAATATGCGATAGGTTTCAATATTCCCTTAACGCTCAGTCGGTGTGGAGCGTGTGATTTGATCGTCTATCATTAGCCGCGCACCACATTTTACGCGCATGTGTTCTCGCCAGTCGCCTGAAAGTATAATCATAATAAGGCGTCCTGCGCCAGTTTATCTAAATCCTGCTGCCTCGCTGAGGAGAGTCGAGTGTGTTTCATTGGCGACGTGTCTCAACAATTAAGTCCGTGCTAGTGATGTAGCGAATTTTGAAAACTTTTCAGTATATCATGTCCGTATTTATATTTTTTTTCGTTTAAAAGATCTCGATAAATAGATTTTTTTTATGTGTTTCGAGAAAATAATACAATCTACAGGGTTTCGTAATTAACCTCGTGTTTACGGCCCATCAATCTGTCGTTATAATATTTGTATGTTTCGCAGCTCCCATACTCTGACACAAGAAAGATTTCGGCAAACAGTAACAGAGGTAAATATATTTGTAAGAAATCTTTCTCTTGTACTGTAAAATGGCAATAATTTTATATTTCACTTGTGATTTTTTGTCACATATGATATTGTCAATGTTATTTTCTAAAAAATGTATTAAATCTTTCAAATTTGCCTAAAGGCATCTTTTAAAAGAGACTTACGAATTCAATATCAACCTGTACCCTAAAATACCATATAACTAATGCTTTTAATAAAATCAACAAGAACGTAAAAATGACGAGCTTTTACAACTTGAAAAATATAATCTTTGATCATTTATTATGTTTGAAAACTAAATTTTCATTTATTTAAATTTTCCTATGCTACCATAAATTAGGAGTGCGTGTCATTAGTCCATAACCCAGAGGTTATAATATATCCGCGGTTTGCGATACGCATACCAAAAGTTAAAATGTGATTTATAAGTATTATAAATATTAGCGTAAGTCTTGAGCCCACTTCGATCATGAATTGCAATTTTTATGACATTTAAAGTGGCAAGCCAGCATACGAGTCATCAGATGATAAGGGATCATCGTCACCCATGTATATTCGCAACTCCCGAGGAGTCCCTCAGGGGTTGCTGACCTTTTTAGGAAGGGATAAGGTATCTGATTGGGAAGGGATGCAAGCCAAGAAACTTCTTTTGTTTAGGAAGGAATAGGTTATCTGATAAATGGAGGAGTGAGCTCATAGAAGAGGGAGCAGGCTGATAGAGCGGGAAGTGGAGTAATGCAGGAGGCATTGGTTGACGGACAGAGGAGGTGGGTCACCGGAACTCTCAATCACTGGATGAAACACAACGGCGGAAGCTGCTACTTTACGTCTGTATTCTGCGAGAGTGTCGTATCTTACCATGGTGATATCTCAGCACATGTTGTGCTGCACTTAAGTAGCCCACAAAATGGCTCTACAACATTTTTTTCGAAATATTTTTCGGCAGACTTTCTTATCGAATGGCCAACAGCTTAATAAATTATACAACGCACGGCCCCGGGCTGCAAACATATAGATAAAACAATGCATCACGCGATGTAAAACTTAACATTTCATCATACAAACATTATATAAGTATGATAAGATGTTTCCAAGTCGGAATCGTTCGCCGTGATATATCACCTAACGTGCGATATATTTCTAACACATTTCGAAGTCCCGGCACAGCTTCATTTCACTTAGCGTTGAAAATGGCCCTAATATCGCTGCACATATGAACGGTTACGAATTTTTCTGGGGATTTATCATTATTGTCCAACTACTAGCACTATTTAAGCGTAGAAACTTTAAATTTTTAGTTTTAAATCATCTTAGAATAGATACCTTAGAATAGAATAAAAATAGTGCTATACTTGCACCAACGATAAAAACGATATACTCCGTTTTAAAATTAATATAAATATAATGACTACATAGACATATCGTATGTCAAACACAACATCACTGGCGCCCAGCGCGGGGCCGCGTCGTCGCGTGCCACTACCAGGTATTGCGCAGGCCCGGTCACGTGTCTCTCCTGTTACGCCTGGATTAGTAGTCGTTTTTTATTCTCATATTTTTATATTGTTTTACTATCAGAAAAAAATTAATTACGTACCGTTGGTAATAAATACCGAATCGTAATAATAGCGACTTTAGTTTCAAAGTACTTTTTTAAGTAAATCTACAGAAAAATTAAAATTAATGTTATAATAACAAATAGAGTACAGTTTTATTGGTGTTAAATCGAAAATTTTATGGCTCTGCCAATTAAATATATGTGAAGTTTAGGCGTTAGTAGGTAATTTTTATACTAGAAATTGTAAAATACCGTTTTAACTGATGTTATTCAAAAGAAAGATGATTTAATCGATGTAATAAAATTCTGTATCCATGCATAAGAATATGAGGGATTACATAAAACCATTCTAACAAACAAACACGATTATGTAAGCACTTGTACGGTTCACGTGGTTAATGCGAGCGGTACTAACTTGAAGCAAACTCAAAGTTTTCAAAACATACACAACATCCGATAATAGACCAAAGAACGTCCTTTGTATTTGAATTTCTAGACTTAACTTATTCTCACAAGTTTTCAAACACAGAAATAGAGGTTTTGTGTTGTTATACAAATCACATATTTAAAAAGACTTAGTTCTCTGTTCACTATTTACTACAAGAAAGCTCATGGTAAAAAACTAATAAACAGTTTAAGTTTATGTTCTCATAAAAGGTATTTTTAATTTACGATCAAGGTGTTTTTTTTCAAAATTAGGACGATGGAAAAAATACAAGAGTGTTGTGTTGTTTCCATCCACATAATTTACAAAATCTATATATAAGAATTCAAATATTAATTGTGACGTCGGTGGGTCGAAAATGAGTTGTGTCTATAGAGGTGTGCAACTCACACAAAGAGGTCAAATACAATAGCACATATGTAAAGTTTTGGAAAGTTACCTTTGCTTACGAGATAGCAATATGTAGTAAAAAATCTGTCTCGTCTATTTAGAGAGGTAGACAGAAGCAAGTACCTCAGGGTAACTGACTAGTTTCACCCGTGTGACAACAATTTGATAGTAAATGAGTATGTTCGGTATAAACGTGTTTTATGACAATTATTAAGCTCTTTTCTTTCTCATTTCAAATTGGATCGATGTACAATACCGTACACGAATGTTATATGACAATTTTTATTAGTAAATATGCAATAATTTGCAGACGTTTCTCCACAAAATACAACATGCAACCCATCGCTATCCTAGAATTTGTTCTTCCACTACGAAATCCTATCCAACGAATTGAATATTGATTCCAGAAGACTGACACATATTGAACACCTAAGCAAGTGTCGAATCAATATTCAATTCATTGGATAGGGCTTCGTAGTGGAAGAATGGATTCGAGGGTCATCGGTGGGTTGCATGCTGCATGTTAATGCATCTAGTAGGCGAGCGTTTGATTTCGAATTACCGCAAGTTAACACGTCACGTAATAGACTATAAGAAATATCGACATAATATAATCGATTTACATCAGTAATTTTTAAAGATAAAGTTCTTTTCCATTGAACCAAATACATATTTGTAAAATTTGATTTAAAAAATTTGATTTTTCACTATTCCAACTTAATACTTTCTCATTAGAGAGTAATTCTTTCTAATCTTAACGTTCGAATCTTGCGATTACGGGCGAATCATCCTATTAGTTATTAACTTGTACAAATTGCCTGTGCTCTGTGCCTCATAGGGCACGCTGAGGCGTCTGTCCCAGAATGTCCCAGAATTTAGCACTTCATCGATGAAAAAGGTCTTCAGAAATCTGCAACCAGCACCGAATCTGAGTAGAGAGTTTAAACCAAAAATCTATTAATATGATATAAAACAGTTATGAGGGGGTAAAAGTAAATAAAAAGTTATATATTTCTACACTGATGCAATCAATTCCCTGTATAACAATTGAAATACACCTACGTATCGTTCCTCCGTATTGCGTAATCTATAAACATTTTAATATACTACGCACATAAAAAAAAATAAAAACGTTTTTACACAACTCGTAATGAGGGGGAAAATACGACCGGAGCCCGCAGCCACTTCTAAGAAAAAAACTGCCTTTTCTAAGAATCTCTACCTGTTTCTTTTAAACTACATTTTTTTTGCTGTGTCCGCCCGGAGCTATAAAAACTACACGCATTGACCTCTCGGTAAGAAATATCTTCTTTTTTTTTGCTGAGAAAGATAACAACAAGTTATTTCGTCTTAGACATTTTAATAAATAAGCAAAGACATCACCGAAATAACGACGATCTCTGTAAAGCAGAAGGAAAGTTCTCGAGAGCTTTTTACGATCGAGTTCGCTTAATTTTATTTCTGAAAGTCGACTCCTCGAGCATGTTTCCGAGTATATTTTTTACGAGGAAACCGCCGCCGGAGGCTTCAATATTTTATTGAGAAATTTAAGGCTCTGAAGTATTCCTTGCATTTAGAATAAAATGATTTCATGAATAAATTCATAAGTACTGCAAGAAGAATTGTTTGTAACTTATAAATACAAACTTATCTTAGGCTATCTTTCTTATCTGTATCTGTGATGGAGTAAAGTTGTAATTGTTTTTAGTATTGATGATTACAAAACCAAACATAAAGCTTAATTAACGTAATTTTAATGTTATAGCATAAAATATTTTTCTAAAATAATATTAATGAATTAGAATGTACCTTCGAAAATACAACGGGCTAGCGAATCGAGTACATGTAATTTGTTTTTACCAAATTTAGGAACGATTTTTCATTTTAATCATGAACTTTAGGACCAATAAGTTTTTTTTTTAAAATGTCAAATACTCATACATGTTTAATAAAAAGTAATTTAAATTGCTATACAAGAAAACAATAACAGCAACAAAATTAAAACCATTAACTATTTTTTGCGCTATGACGAGTGCTTCGACTTTGCAACGAGACAATGTACATTGGGAATCAATGGGTTGGGAATCAAAATATAAGAATAGTGATGTTCTGAAACTTCAAGAATTCCATCCAACTAGCTATCGACTCTGAGTCCGGATAGTAAAGCCTTTCACTTCTATTGATTCTTCGATGGAGAGACCGGTACTGTAGACGCAAACCAACAACGAGATGAAGAGCTCATCAGCATTATCTTGACCCCGAGCTCGACGAGGCGGCACCGGATTATCCTCATTTAGCTAATTGTTTGAATATGATTCGCGGAACCGAAAGTTATATAAGTTAGCGTCTATTAGTAGGGCCGGTCGTTTCGCCGGCGTCAGCAGCCAACTTTGTTCGCGAGTTGCGGTCCGGGGCCCGCCTGTAACGCCAGAGATGAGTTTGTGTTGTGTTGCGCTGGCCAATCCACTGCGTCGCGGCCGGGCGCTGCGGGCACTCCATTGGGATGGTATTTTGGCGTCGAAATAGAAAAGCATAGAACTATTCCTACATAAACAAAATGACCGAACAAAATTGGCTTCGTAGTAGGCGTGGCATACGATATTGGCTTCGCCGCCGTACAGATGTTCACCGCGTGTCCTAATTCTTTCTCCTTCTGTCGTCGACGATTGTCTTCATTCTTTCTCTTTCTTTCTCTTCGGTTAATAAATAACAGTGTCGTTCGAAATTACATCTAAAAAAGATCCTTTGTAAAGGATTATTTGGTTTAAAAATATGTCGTATATCCTCGTTTACATTTATACGAGTTACATGCGAGGTATGAACGAAAATTTGTTCGACGTTATACTCCTGCTTTTCTATTTCGATGTATTCCGGCTTATGTATACGGCTTGTGAACGAATTATATTATATTTGGGTTACGAATCGCTAACCGTTTTCCACGTTCACGTTTGGATTATTGCATATTTGTGAATTTTTGTTAAAGACATTTAAAACTTCATCTAAGGATCTTCTTTATTTCCCTGAGTATCTATATAAAGATAAAAACATTGTTTTAATTTAGATTTATAATAAATAATTAGTCAACATTTCATTCAAACGCTAAGATCTTACACGTCAGATTAAGCGGATATAAAATTGGATCGTATAAAAACCATGCGTACTTAGCTTTATATTAAGAGTTAAAATAGAAAATATGTACCATACAAATAAATATGGAAACGTAACACACACGTCTCTATATCTATATTGGGTACCGTGATGTATACACGTACATGACTTGTTTCGTCATTTTATATTATTGTTAATTATAATTATTGATTAAGATGAATCAATCAATCTTTGCTGTTTACATAGGACAACGGATAGAGAAATGGATATTTAAGCATTAAGGACGCGGTACTATAATTGTATATATATATATATATATATATATATGTTTTATATTTATATTTTATACATAGTACCTACATAGTTTATTACTATTTTTCTTAATAACCGATATAAAACATCTATCCATACCCCATTGATGTAATTCAAACATTTAATGAGCTTTTGTCTAAAATCCAAAATTTATGGGATCTATACTTTCATGCGTAAACATAATATGTACTCCATTGAAATTTACCCCCTAGGCTATCAAAGGTATTATTAATTGGATATTGATATTAACTATTGTTAAAAGCAATAAATTTTTAACTTTGTAAACTTCATATTGCCTCAAGTTATCCCAAGCCAGGCAAGGGCGCGCTTTGTCTTTGAGAATATAGTTAACTCTCATAAGAGTTTTAAGACGGATTTTCTTGCTGAGTTTCTAGGCCAGCTCCTCACGAGGCTCCCTTCGCCTTATCGCTCTAGCGCCATCGCTCTAACGGCAGCGCTCTCAGCACTAACGACAGCTTAACTTCGGCTAGGTTCAATTATTCGTGAGCAGATCGCACTTATATAGTCTGTGGCGCTGATGCGGCCATTACAGCGCTTTCAGTTTTGAAGTGCCCTGTTATTCGACCCTTACATCCTTCTTATTCAGCTTGAATTGCACATTCGCAACGCGCATCGCCTTCGAATTTTTGAATATGTTTATCGTTTTGTATGATACATCGAATAGTGTTTATTATTTTTTTTTACTCGATAAATATCTATTATATGAAAAAGCGTTTTAGATTTACTTTATCAAACTATTTTTGATTGAAGTAATTTTATGTGAAAATATAAAAATAGGATTGTGACTTATTGGATTAGTCAACATTTTGTTCTCGTCTACTTCTTTAGTAATAAATTTAATTATAAGACAGATATTGATGACTGGAAGAGACTTGAAAGAGGCCGTTCACAAAAAACATAATTCTGCCAAATAAGCGATTTGTTGGAAAAGCTGACTTACAAAGCACTACAAACTGAAATTTTCTATGAGATGTTGTATACATGTAAATGAGTATCGAAAGATGTGTCAAAATTAAGGTAAAGAAGGCAAGTATTCGCTAGCTACCCCTCTGAGAAATAGGCGTGAAGTATTATGCGTGCGTGTGTGTATGTGTGTACGCACGAAAGTAAACATTACAACCTTTGTTTTAAATGGATCAACATAAATGCCTTGCCCTAATGTCTCCTTTGGGTAGACGAGTTGACATTTGAGAACTTGTCAAATTAAGATCATATCACTTGTCTCTGCGATGTCCGTCTCTAGTTGACCGTTTTCAAGATGAGGTCGTGTTACTGTAGCATAAGTTAATTTTGTTATAGTCCCACAGTATATTGTGACACTTCTTATATCCTTTTCGCGTACACGTGAAATGAGATGAGCTAATGAGTTTTTACACCAGGGACCACAAGTAGATCGTTTATTTAAATTTCACTAATTATGTTTATTATTTCACTTTAAATTATTTTAGTTAAAGGACCGCACAAAATAGTATATTAGTGTGTTGTATATAGTACAATAAAACCGAAAAATATCATCGCGTTCATAATGCACTGGCGTACTCAACTGTAGTGGAACTACTAAAAAATCCATTATGTTTATATGAAAATGCAGAAACTCAATAAACAGTGCCGTTTATTGGTACAGTGAGTTACAGAAGCGTTTTATTGATCGTAGCGTCAACAGTACATTAGGGCAAAAACATTCAACACCGGCGGCGTATTGCCGAAACGTATTCAGGAATTGTCGGAAGACGAATTGTGATTATTATTATTTTTTTTAATGAATCAATATAAAATCCAACCAAGAAAGAGATCGTTGGAACAAACTTTTTTCCTATTGAACGTAAAGAAATCAAGAAGATTTGAAACATGCTACATACTACGTAGGTGATTAGACACATTGTTAAAATATTGGGCATGCGTACAAATAGGAATATTCATTTCTCATTGAATTAAATAATGAATTTTATTTAATAGTCTATTGAAAATCGTTCTCAACTTTAGCAATCCATCACTTATATATAACACATTACAAGAGCAATTATCATATTGTACTTAAAAAAAATAACATGTTAAAACGGTTAGAATGCAGCAAACAGAACTATTGATAATTCTTGATTTTCAATTCTACAATGTATGCAATGTACGACTTGGGAGTGGTGTTACTCGAAATGTATTTGTTTCACTCTAGATATATTTCTCTTGTTCTATTTAATGACTAATTTCGTTGTGTTAAACTTTTATCGAAATGGCGCGCGCATTTCGATACATTTTATTCTTTTACTCTTGTAGTTTCTTCTAAAGCGCCCAAAGAAGTATGTCTTCAAATAACAAATGGAAAAACTTGTTGATTATTTTCGGCTTATAGGTAAAAACGACACGTTAGCTTCAAGAAGTCTAATGCATTTCAATAAGTAGCAAAATGCATATTAATAAGGATATTATAAGGAATGCGTATTTAGTTTGTCCATTTTTAATTACTCACGCTCTGACAAGCCGCGGCCCGGCACGATTCAGTAAGCAGTAAAACAAAATGGGCCCGACGAATAACGTTTATTTAAAGGGTTTTCAATGAGCGTTTTGTTGCGCGAAGCGGCGCCGCCCCGCGCCGCTGTTCTCAAGTGGCGAGTGCGCGACACAATAACAGCCCTTCAGCTGTGACCTAGCCCTTGGTTAGGCTATGTTGGTCCTACACGTAAAACGTATTTTTGACATATGTATATAGATAGTAAGAGACTATTAATTAATAACTATCTACTGTAAATTCTTCCTCTATCTACCGGATTTCAACTCTGCAGGTTTATGATCGATAATTTAATGTAACGTTATTTTTTTAACAAACGAAGAACAAAATGGAAAAGGGCACAGTTCTAATTCTTAATATTTAACTACGAAAGATTCAAGGCGTAGTGTTCCTTCTTATTATGACTAATATTGAACATAGTTTTAAAGATCATATTCTACCTTATTTGGTATGTTGAAATGAATTTTTCATAATAATATAATGAGCCCCACCCGGCAACAAATGTCGAGAAAAGAGAGATATAGACCTATTAATTGTCTTGTTGTTGTCAACGATGTGATACAACTTCATTACATTGAGATTTGTCAAAAGTGCACGTAGAAACAAAGTCTTGTATGGATAAGCATGGATATATTTATTTATTATCGTCTAATATATTTCCTTGCATGAGAAACTTTAGAAGGATTTGCTGTGATCATACGATGAAACCTCAGCATCGGGCAGTGCGGGCAAGTGTCAAGTATTTTAGGAAATCAACACCAAAAAGTTGATATAGAATTAGGCTGTTGCGTAAACTTTACTAACGACCGCGCATCCAAACATCGGCGTTCAAGTTGTAGACACGTATTTCAGCAAAGACTTCGATAATTAAGCTGTTGAAAAAGTAAGGTAATACCGTTAAAAAAATAGATGTGACATAAGTTATTGATGCCAATAAAGAGCAGGGTTGTATCACATGGAAAATGTTCAAATTACATGCTTTTGAATTTGATCTTTATGATCTTTTGAATTAAATTATAAATACATTAAACTGTTTGATATTTACTCACAATTAATAAAGCGGTTTTTGTAATGACTCCTATATTTCGTTCAAAGTTGTTAAGGCAAAGATTTGTAGTAGGAAAATTCTTTGTTTTGAGGTGTTATAATGAAACGCTGCACAAATCCTTAGCCTTTTCATTCTCAAGATTTGTTCATATGATCGGTATTTTGGCGAGTAATCGGCGGTGAGAATGTTTTCTGCAAATTACTGAAAAAGATTCTGCAAAAATTATGGAGTAAAATGAAATTATCTTATTAGACCATATTATTCTTTCTCACGCAAAAACAACTGAACGTATTTGTTTGAAACTTTGTCCATTCGACGCCGAATGCATTGTACATGGTTATAGGCTATTTGTAGTACCAAAACTGTAAAAGTATGTTTGTATAGATGTTTGTCATACGCTGATGGCTGAATGGATTGTGATCAAATTTTGTATAGAGGTAGATTATGTTCTCAAATAGTATATAAGATTAAGATTATGTTCTTAAACAAGATTGCCTGTTACCTTTTATTTAAAAAAATGTGTAAATACCAGTACAAATTGGATTACAATTTGTAGTGGTATTTCTACATTTTATTATATCATTACTAATATCCATGGCCAAGGAAGAAAGAACAATGGCATTAAGAATAACTATTGGAATAGTGGGACCAGAATCGGACCTGACAATGAAACCCGAATTGCCACGTGATCGGAGTCAGAATTGACAGCAAGAAGGGCTTGTATTGAATTTGAAGGAATTTAATCTGTGAACACGTGAGTGACACCATGAGCATATTTGAATGATAAAATAAAAGTAATTCTCGATGAAAGCTAATTTACGTCTAGCGAGGTGGGCGATTAAAGATTAGAAATACTTAAACCTGGTAGTCGTGGCACTACCAGTAGACATGGTATCAAGAGTGAACTTGCACTTCGGGAAGGAATGAAGGGTTTTTTCAATAAAGGCACTTTGGAAGACCGAGATATCGGATATGCGAGCCGCTTGGGCGTAAACAGGGTTTCTTCAATTTTCAAATGGCTGCTATTTTCCATGTTTATTATTAGTTATTTTTGATTTTAGTATCAAACAATAATTTTGCTAACGCTTTATATATTGCTTTTGAGTTTTTAATTTAACATTTTTGGTTCGATATTTGTCAAATATTGCTATTATATTGCATGAGGGATTGTGGTACTCGCAATTATATTATTACAGAGATTTGATTTTGACAATTTCAACACATTTTATATTTACACGGTAAGACTTGTAGTTCCCGAGATATTTAAGTTTTAATACAGCAATTTACACATTTTTGGCACCAAAACCTCCTAACGCAGACAAAACCTAGAAACGACTGAAGTCACTTGTCAAAACTGTCAGTACTATTAGCGAAAGCGGGCCTTGTGACTCGGTCATCTGATATCAGTTAGCTACGATCGGTTGAGCGGTTTGTGAGATAGAGGCATGCCGAAAATATATTTGAAATATAGTTTCGCGAAACGTCATAATTTACTATTTTACTTGCTCTTTTTGACGATTTAAAATGACAAATCTACGGATTTATCAAAACTATTTATTCTCGAGCGGTCCTCGAGTCGAGGCACCGCCCGCGCCGGCTCCTGCCTTCTTCACGCGCCGTCGATTTATGGTTACTTTGATTTACTTTTAATAGGCCGACCCGAATCTACGTGAGCAATGAATCAATACTCGGTCTTCCGTAACCCTTCTTTCATGTATGACGTGTAACTTTCTCCGGTTATTTTATGGGTGGCGATCAGGGTTGCACCGTCAGTAATCCTTAAACGTATTTCGGGACAAACGCAACTTAAGTTGCAACTTTTTTGAAAGAAAGAGGGGCGAAACTTTATATTGGACGATTCTGACATAAAAACCTCTTTTTAGTATCGCATTTTGTTTTAGATCTCTATCATGAAAAAAAAATTTTTGTCTTTTCTGTGTTCCACACAAATAAATGTGAAACTATTCGAAACATTACTGATGTATGTATTTGTGATGCTAAGTTTGTTAGTTTAGCACCACATTTTAAATTTGTTAAAAAATGAATAAAACATAGTTTTAGTTTTATTTATTTTTTAACAAATTTTATTATATTGAAGTAACATATTTGAAATTTCAATCCTAAATATACATAAGTTTATAGTCCATCCAGATTGACCACACGTTTAATTATACTATTTGCTAGAGATCTTCGACGCGCGGATAAACTAATTAAAACTCTATCCCAAAGATTGAATTGTATTCGAAGGTACACAATACGCTCAGTTTTTTCAAACCCAATATACAGACTTTGTAAAGAGTATGCGCGTCCAGAACTTACTTTGTACACGCATAATAAAGATCTTCCTTCAACAGATTTACTATCAAATGGTTAGTAGTTTGACACTAAATACGTATTTATGGTCTGTTAACAAAGGATGGGCAACTTATCAGATGATAGAAATATTTATATCCTCTGTTCGATAATACCTATTTTAGGTTTTAAGATACAGCTTTTGGACATAAGATGTTGCTAGTTTTAATTCCTGGTCACCTTAGCAAGTACTCACAGTACGCCAAAAGTTTGAAAATATCATTACACATGTTTTTTTAGAAACATGTTATCCTCATGCAATGCTTAATTTTAAGTGATATAATTGAATTCAAGCAAAAATATAATTAAATAAGATTTTGGCTTTTAGTAATACAAAAATGGGTACGGTCTAATATTGTGATGGAAATGTATTAAAATTAAATCATCCTCATCCGCAAAACCGTACCTTCCCAACCCTAGTGGCTTTGGCCTCGTCAAGAACGACTGATGGCCATAAAGTTTATTTGTGTGAATTTGATAGCTTGCATGCGCACGTTTTAGGATTTCGTATCTGAACTTTTCTGTTTGAATGTGCATCATGGTTTTCGATTCAATGAACTGTTTTAATCTTTATGGTTTTTAGACCAGAACATATTGTTAGAGCGGCATTTTCAAATTGTGATTTTTTTGAAGATACTAATTAATTTAATTATAATTCATTTCTAGAATTATAGAAATAGGTAAAAATGTAATTTAAAAAAGTCAGTATTCGAGACAAAGTAGTTTGATAGTTTATGTTTAATAACATTGACGGATTTAACATGTTTGTAGTAGTGTGTAACATATGTAATATTACACGGTTTACTTTTAAAGATTTTGTCTTTTACCATTCTTTGCTTTTACCTTCGCACATATTTGTTACGAATGTCTATCGAATATGTTATATATTCATACATCGTATTTAATAAATGCACGTTATTTAAGTAGACTGCATTAAGTTCAAGTAATACACTTTTTAACTGCGTTAACAAGTTAAGGTGCTACTTACCCGATCTACGTCATTGTTTGTGGGAGATTAACGTCGGTCGATCGACTCGGTGGCTGAAGTCGATCGAGGGACATCGATCGATAAAACGATCGAATAACGGTTGGTCGACAATTTATCAGCTGTCGGTCTAGTAAGCTATATGCAATGTCCTTTAAAATGTACACATAAGATTAATTGTTGTTGCCCAGTACAATTAACATTTATTCTCTTAATATAAAGGTAAAGTTATAGAATAAGGTTATGAATGCGCTATGTGTTACCTTACCTTAGAGATCGCATAATTCATGAAAATTTTGATTGGGTACCTAATGGTTTGGCGAACGCTTTTCAAGTGACTAATAGCCATACTGGAATTCTTTAAAGCGTGGTCACTTCTGCTGTTTTAAAAACGAACACTAATTTTACTCTATCGACTTTGCCTAAAAAAAATCATTGCCCGATTATCGATCGAAAATCAATCAATAAAAATCGAGCAATTGTACAGATTGATTTTCTCTAATAAGTCGATTTGTCGATTGCCGATTGATATTGACAATATTGTCGACTGTTGTCGCCTAATCTTATTATACTAACCATCGATGGCATTAATCCACGTAGTACGGGTGAATATGTTGACAGCCTTAGGAACACAATTTGTCTAACCGATGATGAAATCTTTCCTCGTCTAAAACAAACGTCTTATCCGCTAAACTCAAGTGGTCTCGAGTGGGTCATGAATTCTTAATATTAACAAAATTCCTTTTCTAGGAATATATAGTGGTAAAACTAACAAGTATGTAAATTGCACCTATTTCAAAGTATAAATATCATAGTAACAACAAGATTTACTAATCTGTTAATTAATATATCAAAGTTATTATGACCACTGGGAGGGCTCAATGATTTGCGGAACAGTTTTTACAGATTTCGTGTCACGTAAATAGTGATCTGTCATGTCATAATGTCGACGCATTATTAAAATTTAAAAAAACACCCTCGTAAGCCAAAAACATGAATCGAATCATAATTTTCCGACTGACTAAATTATTCACAATCATTATCCAGTTGGTCGTGCAATCATTTTATTAGCGTCATATCTGAGAAAATCCTATTACAGTATAATAGCCGCGAGCGCGTAATGGCCGGGACGCGGCACGCACGTGCGTGACCACGTGGCCCGCCACGGGGGCGCTGTTACGCAAGACGCGGCGCGCACAGCTGCGTGGAAGCTTCTGGAATGGAATAACTTGGATGAATGAGCTTTCGCCATGTAAAATGTTTATTTACATGGTCGTTGACTCCTATGCGCTCTAGTCGATGTCGAGCGGTTTGATTTAACTTTGATCCAAGTGTTTTTTACATAACGAGTCTTGACGCAGACGAGCATCGTAATCGTTAGAGAGCAAGCGAACACCGCCGCCCATGGACACTCGCAACTCCAAAGGAGTCACTAGTTGCGGCCTTAGGGAACGACTGGGTTATATGATGGAAGGGGAATGGGCGGACGAAGGGGAGAGGGTAGGGTTGAGCCATCGGAATTCTCAGTTACCAGTTAAAAATTGAAAACGAGTCGGTCAGCTTGTCCGTGGTCAGAATCGGATTCGCTATTTTCTGATTCAAACTCAATGTTCTGAACCATAGGACTACTGCAGTTTACCTTACAATTTCACATATCCTTAAACTATTATTATTAAGACATTATTAAGACATTTTCATTTTTACGAAGACTTAGAATAAGAAGACTTAGAATAAATTATTGTTAAAGTTATTATATATAGAATGTATCCCCATGGCTCCTATTCTCGATTTACCATCGAATTAACGAATACATTGTACCGATGATGATGCTTACGACCGTCACTGTCTTCGTCGTTTTCAAAGTCGTTTTTGATATCGAATTTATTTCATATCGAATTTGCGAGGATATTCTAGTATACATAAGTTGTCTATGGACAACTGCAAACGTAAATTGACGTAGACATGAAGTGAAATATAGATTTGATATTCTTGTTGTTGATTTCGGACATCCATAAACATATAAACATACACAACGTGTAACAATTAAGGTTTTAAAATAAACAAAAAATGAGAGGTGTCTTGAGACAACCCGTAGGAATGAAATTCTTTTCGCTGTATATTATGTGTTATTAAATAACAAGAACAATGAAGGAATTGTAACAAAATTGTATTTAATATTTTTTCAAATTTTTTATAAAGTTATGAAAATAAACATTTTATTGTTGATAATTACTATAAATAATGAACAAATTATGAACTTAATAACGTATAATTCAACACATTATACATATACTGTTGACACGTACACCGTGCGTACCGTTGACGCAAACGCAGTACATCTATACTATAGTAATGACGCACGCTCGTAAGCAAGCTATAAGATAGAAAACAATCCGGAGGAGCAATCGCTCCGTGGTGCCAATAAGTTTAGACTCTGTGTCTCATAGTGTCAGTCGGACCCTTTTTCCCGGATAGCTCTCGTCGGTACGACGCGCGATAAGGAATATCGTTCCCAACAAAAAAAAAATGTTTTTTGTAGTATTTGCAATTCTCTTCTGTTTTTAAGTCTGATAACTAAAAGCGATTTATCGCATACGCCACTTTGTATTTTGAACGTTTGTTATTTAATCCTTAGTCTCTAATCAATGTAACTTCTCAAAGTTCACGTAAACATGACGTCAATGTATGTACAGAGTGCCCCAATGTTTTGTCTCCGGCCGCAGATAACGCGGGTCTTATCTACGTTATCGAGCGTGCGGAACTCTAATTAATTTCTTGCAGCGTGGTTTATCGAGTCGTTCCTGATCTTTAACCGCAAGGTTTCAATACGTGATTCATTGCTATTCTTAAATGTTTACTCTGTACATTATGTTAAAGAATATTTCTAGAAGTTTTGGTGTTTGTTGTGTGTTTTACTTTTTTCAACAATTTTTCATTTATAAACAGCTGGAGGTAAAGAATTTTTAATAGTAAAGTTCGTTTCTCTCTTTATTTTCCGTAGTCAATTTTAAAATTTCAATGGAAAATAGAGACGTGTGATACTTTTATAAGTTTATATTAAAAACGGTGCTCTGACTTCTATATCGGATTATCTAATTATAACATAAATTGTATTTTCTGTTACCTAATTTTTTATAAAATTTCAAAATTTTGTAGTTTACGCCGTGCGATATTTAATTGCATACATTAGAATGTCTCAAAATAAACGATCTCTCAAATTTTAAATAGTAAAACGCACGGTTTTCCAGATTTTTCTAGTTCTTAAATTGAAAACTAAAAACGTAATGAACCCATAAAAAATGACTCATCGAGGTACAAGGGCTAACTTTGAGGGCTCTGAAAGTTCTTCCTTTCCCAAAACATAATTCTGTCGGTCCGGAGCGTTCCGCAATCATTTATAATCGCTCCTCGCCGAAAGTTCACATAGTTGTGAAAGCTCCGGCGGGCTCATGCCGCGCGAGACTGTACGCGGCCGCGATTCGTTTTTAATTTTTATGGCGGTCTAGCAACTTCGCGGTCGGGGCTCTCTGAAAGCTCGCCTCTTAATTATTTCAACTTCGCCGAAATTCAGGTTAACGTCCAAAGTGAGGCTATTAATTCGTTTGAATTACTCACTGGATTGTGTAAAGAGGGGAGTTGTTTTTCGAAGCGTTTATATAAATATATATATTTTATATAATAAAATTGTACGAAAATATAAAAAAAATATGCTTCTTTTTTTTATATATTCGTACAATTTCCGATAGCGGGTGGCAGGTGAAAATGCGAAATTCACGTGTCTTGCTGTGTTCATTCGTCGGACGTTTTGTTTCAAATAGTTCTGACAATAATTTAAAATTATTTCTCTAGTTAATTAACTCGTGTATATAAGATTGATACATGTTACGTAAATGTATATTGTGATACTATACTTACCTGAGAAATCTGTTCATAGATTTTTAGCTGTTGTTTATAAGTTGATTTTTTAAAAACAACGTAGACCAAAATGAATGCCAAACTTTCAAACTTACCTTCGCATGAGAAAATAATTCATAATTTCATGACGGAATATAAAGAAATTTCAAGCACAAAATATGGAAGAAATCTTAGAAAGAAAGCCAGTTTTTTTATGACCTTACTAATGAAATATATATAAAATGTTTGTAAAAATATTAGTATAAATCCAGTATTTTTTATCTCGTTGTACCAATGAAATGAATATGAGACGTTGAAAGAACAATTAGTAAAAAACCAGCACTTTTTATACGATCTTTCAACTGAAACGAATACAGGACGTCGAAATTTTCGGTACTCCACAGAAATCAGCATTGAACTACAACGAAACAGGAGTACCGCTAATACGAACAAAATAGCTTTTCAGTTTGTAACACCCAGGTTTCCCGGCGCATAAATCCTTTATAACCTAACTTCGGAACTGAAAGCTCCGCCCGGAGCCCCGAGGAGCCGGCAACAAAGGCCCGAATACGCCTCGGAGCTGGACGCGACGCGGCGCGGCCGTGAGAGGGGGCCCGGGGATAACGAGTATTAAAATCGTACTCAAAACAATTTTATGATAAACAGGGGCTTTTATAAGCGCCGCGGCCACCGCTTTAGATAATATTTATTTGACCCACATTCGGAGCTTGTGCCGACACGTGTGGACCGTCGCATGGGTATATTACGACTTTTTTTTTTAATTTGATTAATGGGCACAAGACGAGACGAGTAGCGCTGACTATTTTTAAAAAAAACCCTGTCATTTTTAGGGTTCCGTTCTACAAAATGAAAAAAGGTATCACTAACCAAGGAGCACACAGTCCGTAAATATTAGGGAATATACATCAGTTTGCAGCTTTGAAAGTTAGTAAGGCAGTAGAAACGCGGTTAAGAAATACATTAACGGTATATCAACAATTAACAAATTCAATAATGCCTAGGCCTGTTTAATATACTTTTATTTCTCTTTTGTACTGCTGCTGAATTAAAGCGATATTTAGATCTATTATATGGGTAACCCAAATACAAACTTTACAGAAACGTTTAAATAGACTGCTATGCTGTTCTTAGTGAAATAAAAGCTCTTTATAAGACTTTAAACCATTTGTTGGTGGCAGAAAATTCGTTTATTCCAGTAGTTATTAAGAGTCTCATAAAATTACACAAAACAGCGTATATCTTTATAACCTCCAAGTTATTACAACACTGTACATACAATGACTGTAAATATGGAGGCTTTCAAGTTTTTTAATCAGCTTACTGCTTTATTTCAGCAATCTCTGCATTTATCAATCATCATGATTAAAAAATCGTACAAAATCAGAAAAAGATCAAGGGCAATTAAAAAAGTGTTAAAAGAATACAACAGTATTATTAGTTTAAATACTAATTACGAAGCGATTAGGCAAAAAGTATTTAATAATTTGAATGACGAAAAGTCAGATAATAGTACTCAAAATCAATATGTATTCTCTTTACAAATACCTGATTCAAATTCTAATCTAATCTTACAGCAGGAGAGGTTTACACCAGAAAGTTTTTAAAAAATATTTAAAAATATTACGCTGGCAATACTTACTTAATGTTAAAAAAATGCTTACGTCTATGGAATATTCATCCGCACTAGTGATTGAATTGAATATCACAAAAAAACTATTATTTAGACTCAACAATGATTATATAACCATGATTGTTGTTATTCCAAGTTCACGATGCAGATGAGATCATAAGAGAATATTTAAGTATCAATACGTATAATGTTGTTTATTGGTATGACGCCATTGTTAACCTAGTTCTTGCGAGGTATGAAATATTCTGATCAACGTGTAAATGAATTCCATATTATTATAATGACTAAAATTGTGTTACATTCAAAAACACATTAAATCGTGATCAAAATTAAGCACGTAAGTCAGTAATAGTACAAAAATATTTAAATGCCACGTAAAAAGGACTGCACATTTTAAAGTATACTATATTATTTGCGGGGCGCGGAAAAAATTTATGTTAATAGGCATATATGTTCACAGTAAGCTGATGTTCACAATCGAATTTGCTCTAATGAGATCGATGAACTTGGATACCATTAACTTTTCTTCCTGTCATTAAACTGTCACTTTGCATCGGGTGTTCGGACGACAGATTTCTTTTATTAAAATAAAACTATCTATTACAATACAAGTCAAAATTAGTTCCGTCTAATACCTAACTGTACAAGAAAGACATTTTACTGTACAATCTTTACAATTACCTCTAATTCAGTCTTAAATCAACTCTAAAACAACTTGTGTGCATAACGTAGAGCTATTAATCAGCCGTATTAAAACTAAAGGTTGCTTTTATTGGTCCTCATTTGCTCTTACAAAAGCTGAAGAAATGTTAATACAGTAATTATACTGCTTACTTATGAAACTGAGGGAATCCATGAAATCTTTTCTTCAGCTTTTATGCAGCAATTTTGTGCTATTTCGTTGTCCGATTGTCTGTCTGTCTGTCAGTCGAGACCCTATCTTTGAGGAACGCGTGGAGATATCAAGTTGAAATTAATATCAAATATTTAGGTCTGCAATACTTTGCAGCAGTGAATAGAGCATATTTTGAAATCAGTGCAATCGAAATATACGGACTTTTGTGCCGTTTTTTTTTTGATAATCGCAAGGGAATTTAAACCTATGGGGTACTCTCGTTATCTAGAATCATGTTTGGCTACAAGGAAGCTCCAAAGCAAAGGAGAAAATCTGAAAATTGTTAATTTGTAGTTATATCATATGAAATTGTAAACGCTTGCCTGCAACATGCATTAACATGCATCATGCAACCCACCGCTGACCCTCCAATCTGCCTCTCTACTACGAATCTCTATCCAAATGATTGAATATTGATTCCAGAGGATTGACAGATATCGAACATCTAAGCAAGTGTTATTTATTTTTATAATTATCTTACTCCACCAACCGTTAAATTGTTAATTCTACGTACGTTTCATGCCAACCATGCACATCCTCAGGAAATTGTCGACAGTCACATCCACCAGGGTGCAAGGAGCGTTAAAACAACCAACACAACCTCGTTAAGCGGGCCGCTGTCATGCAATGGTCAAAGAGCGACGAAAACATTCTTAAGGCAGCCACAGACTAACCATCACCAACATTACCCAAATAGTTACAGGCTGGCGTCCAATAATGGCGATTTATAAACGTCAATTTGTTCGTTGAGCATATTATTATTATCTTTATGTTTTAAAATTTCGAAGGATTCCAAAACATTTAAACGTAACCCCTTCTCACACACATGCAAAACATCGAATTTGTGGTCGTTATTAAGCTTATGACCGGTTTTTAATATATGTTTAGCAAAATGTTTTTTATCAATGAGTCCGTCAATACATTTTTTACTATATCCGTTTCTAAATCTACTATGGATTTCCGCGAATTAACACTTCACACAATACAATATCATATGAAATTATTTTGTGAATACAAGCTTACACTTGCAATTGTAGTATAGACCAATACATGGGATAACATTTTTGAATTTTCCACTATGAAACCTTAAGATTTTCAAAACTTTGGATATTTTTATGAAAATTGTGCAAATCTTTTTTAAAAAAGCAAAAGTTTTGAATTCCTGAAATAATATTTTTCTCTGTATCGGTATCAAAAACCGACAAAAACCATCGAGTCTCTTGACGGATCTACACGCATAATTAATTTTGTACGGAACCGTCAGAGTGCGAGTCTTTACATACGCATAGGCGTAATGCTTCAAGGGCCGGTGGTCAAATATTGAAATAAGACATAAACTCAAATTATCTTTGGTGTTTGTCAAAACAATCATTATAATCATATTAATAAGATGTCATTTCTATCAAGAAGTTACGACGAAGGACTACTTATCGATTGAACATTGCTCTTTACCGGGAGCCATTTTCTCCCACAATCTGTGTGGTAGAACCTTATGTCTGCAATACTTTGCAAATGGTTTTCTGTTTGCCGCCAATTTATAAAAACAAATTACAGATAAATGCAATATACATAATAAGATTTGCAGAGTTTCATTTTTTTAATTTAAATATGTTTTTTTTTATATATATTTTAAAGTTTCTAAGTGGCTACTAAAAATTTATAAAAACAAATCATAGATAAATGCAATATATATATATATATATATATATATAATGACGTTGGCAGAGTTTCATTTTTAAATTTATATATTTCCTAATATAAAAAACTTCAAGGATAGTGGTTAATGGACGCCGAGGAAAGTGCAAGTGGACAAAGTATTTCTCTTAGAGGTTCCATTGAATATAGCGATGTATTGATGTATTGATGAGTATTCACAGGCGACGGTAATCTCCTACGTACAGGTGACTGGCATGCTCGCTCTTCCCTCAAAAATGCTATAAAACAAAAATCTTTTTTTTAAGCTATTGCATAGCTTCTATCGCGGGCCTTGAGCGTGGAGACCGAATCCAAAAATTCCGTAACGAAAATAACCTAACACCCCCCACTCCGACAGGCACAGCGGTGATACTTTTTACTTTTGCCATCTATCGATGAATAGCAGAACTTTTAATGACTTTTTTGAAATATCATGCTTATCTCTTTAGTTCAGCAACTCGCCTCTAGGTGGCATTGGCTGTATCGGCGTTACTGTGCATGCGTAATCCCCCTCTTCGCCCCGCAATCTGGTGACTCATGCCTGCTTAGAGTTTCGGCGTTAGGGCACCTCCTCAAAAAAATACTGCATAAATAAAATAAATAAATAATTTTAATTGCATAAGTTGTTAAAAAATACTATGTAATAGGTTTACCGCGGCAGTCCCCGAGTGCCACACGTGTTTTTTTGTCAAACTATGGGCCACCTGTCACGACCACATTTATATTACACCGATGTTCGCTTAGCATTTGCCAACAAAGACAAAGGCAATCTGGTGAAGAAAGAGAAACGGAAGACGCGACATTCTGTACAAGTTGAAAGGCAAAGAACTTACATTAGATAAGTGAATTCAAATCAATCTTTAAGCTAAAAAGTTTTTAATATGCTGTCAAGCGGTACAACCACACTTAGGAAATATATAAGGAAGAGCAAGAGAACTGTAATTTATGAACATCTTGATAGATCATCGGAGCCGCAATCCGGAGCTTCTCGCGTCGCGCACAAAAGTAAAGATACGTTATTTGACGTCAGAGCGTCGGGCGCGTGGTTTCACATTATACATTGTATTAAACAAAGAGTCCATCACATTGTAACGTTGCGTTAGTTTTGAAGCTGTTTATTTTGAAGCTAAACTAACAATAACGTACACGCTAGAGCTGTTTTATAAAACAATATTATAAATGAGATACAATAGAGATATGTTTAACAAATACACATTGAAAACTATATTCAACTTGGTAAACCGTAACCTGTATGTTTTGAAGGTAGAAGTACAAGTTTTCAATCATAATATTTATATCCCCTGCATGTATCATAACAGCGTCCGTCACAACAGCGTGACTAACCAGAGCTATATCTTTCTACGCAGAACGTCGGTTACACGTGCCGACAAATTCGATTGATGAGGTGTTGAATGCAGAAGGATGCGACGTCTTTATTGCTAATTTCTAAGACTGAATAAATAGTTAATTGTTATTAGGGCAGTAATAGTAAATTAATATTTCGCAGATTCTTATAAGCGTAATATTTGAAAATGTGTTTCCGTATATTTTATATTTATTTCAGTCGAGATGAGCTTGGAAGTGTAAAGAGAAATGAAGATAATAAAGTATAGCGATTATACTATTGACGTGTTCAAAAAGGCGTTTGAATTCAAAATTGAGTTTGATTCTTGGTCGTGTAACATTTTGGCCCGTCAAGATTTTTGACGTGTTGTTGCAACGGGCACCAGGATGCATTTCAAGCTATGTTTAGTCATTTTACATTATTCAATATTAGAAAATGTTCTACTGAAATTAAATAAGATTGAAAATATATGCTGCTGACACTTAGGTCATACAACTTTAAATCATGTAACTTATTGCTAGACTTCGTCACCTTTATATGACATTGTAAGTTGTTTAAAATGTTACTGCATTTTGATTTTATCCATGCACTCTAGTACCCGTACACTTACAAAACTTTATTTTTAAATAAATCACTTATAAGAAGTAAAATGATTTGGATAAAAATATCTCTTATATAAACGAATCTTTTATTTAAAGTTATTTAAATATTGAGTCCTCAAACAAGTTAGTATAGGGCCACTAGTTACTTTCGTATTCCGTATCAAACATATATAGGTTAATACATGTCCCTAATTATTGCTGTTATATTACCCTGAATATCAAAAGATTTTTTTGTATTTTAAGGATGTGCCTGTGCCGGGGACGGAAACGAAGCGAAAGACTTAGTTGGTCTTTTAATTCCTACAGCTTTCTTTGGGCTGTGTAATTACAGCCAGCATTATGCAATAATCGCAAATGTATTAACATCGTTGTATCAGGAAGCTTCGTAAATCTGGTTATCAGTAATTTCCTTAGTTGTTTTTCGATCTATATCCATATTAAATAGTTATTGATCCACAAAACTTCACGAAACACAATTGAAGTACTCAAATGGCCCAGTTTATTTCATTCTATATTATGATAAATTTGGATAGCGCTATATAGATATTTTATTCACATGAATACAAAAAAAAATAATAAACACAGCTTTTTCTGAGCAATGCAAACAAACTCGTTTCAGCCATGTTCAGAGGACTGCGCGCGCTCGAGCACACGCCGCTATGTTTGCTCGAAGTGGAACTTACTCTCCGGCAGTTCGAGTATTAAACATCCCAGATAATATACATATTTCAGACAGACGTCCCTCTGAACCCCGCGTTTCGCGTCTAAGTGGCTGTATCAAATAGCGTAGGTAACCGAGTGCCGTGTTTACGTTTGTAGAGCGCACGGCGCTGTTTGGCCAAGATAACTGCTGGCGGTTGATATATCATTTCACAGATGTGCGTGCGTGTAAATACGCGCGTGTGTATGCCGCGACGCCCGGGCCGCGCTCCCGATATTATGTAAACGCCTATTGTAAGTCTGTCACTTAACTTTCGCCGCGTGTTACAACGGCCGTCGTCATGGCGACGCAGAGGAAACGTCGACGATGGAAGAATGGTCACATATCGATATGACAAGGAATAAAGACCTGCTCGTCGATTGCCTGGTGCCGTTCGGTCTCGGGCCGTTGAGGTCATGCAATAATGACGTTACTTAATACTATTATAAAAATACTTTTGTAACATATTGATATGTTTTAATATCGATAATGCATATCGTATTTAATTAAGTACTTATACGAAATGCAACTCAGTAGAAGTTTTAATTTTTCACTTTCACTTTTTTCCTTTCAGCTTTTTTATATTAAATATTAATCCTATTTTAGGCACTGGCGTTACTTTTTTTAAATTTTACAAAGAAAATTTTGTAAAAATGTTAAATATATATTTTTTGAGTTTGTCTACTTAAAAATCTTCGTTTATACTTCCTCATAATGATATCGGAAAAAAATTGTCATTCTCGAAATAAGTAACCCAAGACTGAACTTTAAAATCAAAATTAAACATTCCAAATTTCATAGCTATATATTTTTTTTCATGTCTATATTTCTAACTCACAAGGTTTTAAGTATGTCAGGTGTTACAAGTAAACAAGCAAAGGTTGTTTGTTTTTAATTTTGATATCGAACTCAAGAAAAGAGAAAATTAAGTAGAAATACGTTAAAAAGAGTTTTTATAATCCCTTAGATTTGAGGAACTTCGGTTCCATATACTCGCGTATGTTGTAAACGGACATGACACATGTAATCTGAAGAAGATACATCTACGTTTATTTTTGATAAAAAATTTGACTTAAATCTAGAAATACCTAAAAATAAAACTTTATGATTGAACTAATTGAACTATTTCAATTGCTATTTTGCTATAAACATTAACATTAGCATAGTCTAAATATCTCAAAAAATGACAATTGAAGGATTCTAATTATTTACATATATCCTTTCTGATTGGTAAGTGACTCCAGAGAGTTTTACTGTTTAAAAAACTTGTAACAACATGTCCTATTTTGCTACAAGTTTTTTTTTCAATAATAAAGCTGATAATTAAGAAAACTTATAATGAGTTGTTCTTATTTATGAAAATTAAAAAGTAAGTTAATTATTTTCTCTGTTACCTATTTGAACTTGGTCTCTCGTATATCATTGTCAACCTACAACAAAGACAAATATTTTTATCGAATAAAATGGGACGCATTTACGATTTACGTCTATTAGATTAAAACAAAAATTCTATGTATAAGTAATCAAAAAATATGTTGGTATAAATTTAAGTGGACGAGTGATCATCGGCGCTGTTTTAGGACGAGAAGGTAATAGGGTTACCATCCTGGCTAAGAAAAAAATATCCAGTGGTGTCTTCAGCGAGCACGATAGGCCATCTGTGTCGTTAGTGGTTGCGGCTTCGATGATAAAAAGTTGTTAGCAACCTCCAATCCGCGTCAGGCCATCGTGGAGGAGCTCATCTCTAAGGGCCTAAATTTTAGATAAATTATTGTGAATGGTTGTACTTCTGAAGTGAGAAAGATTAAAACCTGACACAACTACAACAAATCTATAATTTGATAGACTGTGTATATGAATTCGATGGATCATAATTTACATTTAAATAAATTTGTATCGACATATACTAAATGGTAAAATACATCAAATGTTATTACGTAAAGCGCATGACGCAATCCGTTAAGCGCACACGCCCCGGTGTAATTAGTCGCCTTATTGTGGCGTTGCACACAACTAAACTGCGACAGCTGTGAACAGTTTGACGCGATGCACTTTGAATTATGTAATAACGTAGTTCTGTGCAACGGCACAGAGTTTTGCGACGTTGATATTATGACGACTAATTATATCTACCGCATTTCTTCAATAAAATCGTTATTTTTGACAAGAACTCTTTAACGATCGTGTAAAAGACGATGCCCTTTGGAAAAAAGTAGAAAATGTTTTATATTCATTTTAGAGATTAACACAGAATTCATCGTATATCTTGTTCAGAACTGACTATTTTTGTGAGCTACATCCTGTTGTGAACTGCCGTAGTTAGACAGCTTAGTTAAATTTTCATGCTCCATTAGTTATTACATAGCATAGATTTAAGGAAATATCACTCCTAGAGCGAGTTAAACACCGGTTAGCACATATTGAGTCAGTGACGTAAACTATTGGTTAAAATATTTAATGAAAACTATTATAGTTAAATGCAAATTACAACTAATTTAATGAATTTTTATGACTGTGGCGATTAAATAAAAAAAAATAACATTTGATTTAAAAAGTATCCACTTCAATTAACGTCACTTCACGTTCCTTTTGAAATCTTCTTTCCATATTTAGCAAGCGTAACGTTATTGTAGCTGGCTTACATATAAATAAACAATTTCGAAGTGTAGAGCATTCATGGCAAAATCTTATTATTTAGTCAGAATCTCGGTCGCTCCTTACTTACCAGTGTCAAAGATGCTCTGCGCTTAAAGTACGGTCACTAGAAACACGCGGTAAGCAAACAGATCTAATTTATATATACCAAGTTTGGCACTCCGCGCTAGACTCGCCCACGCTACTATCATTGCTGAATTTCAATACTCTTCATAAATCTCGAACATTCAGTCTTAAAAGCAGGATGATCAGGCTGACGCTGATACGCGTGCTGATGTCGATGTATTCGCTTTCAGACTTTCTGCATTCAAACGTAATGTATAATGTGGATTATTTGTGCTCCTTTTCATATTTTTTTTGTTACATAAATATTTTTTTTTATTTCCCCTACTTCGTTATGCTATAGCATGCTATGTGCACGCAAGGATTACGGTCTAGTTGATATTGAATATTATGTATCATATATTTCTATACAATTTTATAACGGTTTGTGTTCTATGAAATAAATAAATATGCTTCATCTGATAAAAAACTGATTTGAATAGGATTTTTTTCACAATGTATGATTAAGCTATTAATATGATTATAAATGCATTTTTACAATTAAAAAAACACCGACAGTTGGACACAGATCTCAGCATAAGGCATAGGCTATAGTCCTCATACTAGCCTAATGCGTGTCAGAATCTACACGTGCTTTAAAAGGTTCCGTCTGGGCTAATAAGCCTTATTCGACATTCCAAATGTTTAATTACATCCTTCAAAAGAGTTTAATTAATTCCAATCAACTTGCCAACTTCCATATGAATTATAAAAATACCCAGTGACGTACCCGTGGTCGGACCCGCACCTTTCATAAAGCGGACTACTGAGAACTTTACTACCAGTAAACCACTACGATGTCGGTGCCACGTTTGAAATGACCACATGTTTTTACGATTACTAAATACCCATATTTGCCAATGCCGCAGACAATTGAATAATAAATCAGAGTATAACGACATAAACTCAGATTACAATTCTTCGTAACCTCAATATCGCTACCAGCACAAAGTAGACAAACAATGAATCACTTATGATCCCGCGTCTTACGTACTCATATTGACCTTCGATATTCAAAGCTGCTTTAAAAGACCGCCGCCGAGTCCCGCTATATTTCAAGCCGGCGATGGACATTGAGATACAGCGAAAAAGGGAAATAACCTATTCGTTTCTGTGCGAGTCCACACAATGGTAGTCATTTGGTTATTCAAATGTATCGCGCCGGAGCAACGCCTTTGCCGTGTCGCCTCGGATCGGCGGCGCAAGCGGCCGCGCGGGCGCACTGCACGGACGCGGAGTTACGAAAGGCCGTAGACGAGGCATTTATTTCCTAATAGATTTCGAGGACACAATAAGCTTGTTCGCAGTTTAGAACAGCGCTGACTACTAGGCTTACGTTGTAAAGGAAAACTCTGGCATGGTTCTATTACAAATATAAATGTCTTTTTTAATAGAACCAACTATGCAATTTAAAATAGGTTATTGCTCTATACATAAAATTTTAAGTATCCTGAGTATTCTATGTATTCAAGACAAATGTCGAAATTAAGTACTATTTATTAACAAAATATTTTAAGTTAAGGACACTTCGTTATTTTTAAGTGTATGAAAAAAATAATTAGTCAGGCGCAAAGTTAATTAAACTGAGAATTTAAATTGTAGATATAAAATAGAAAATTAAGGAACCCTAATTAATTTGTGATCCAATAAACACTTGAATAGTTTTTTTTTATGTAACATAATAAATAGATCGGAAACGATTTTTTCCTGTTTTATACTTATTTTTAATGTATTATAATTATTAATTAATATCCTCTATAATATCTAATATCCTCTATTAAAATTAACAGCGGGCTACACCAAAATAAAAAGGTAATTCGTAAACGTAAAACATTGCCTTTACGAACTATGTCATCTGTCAAACTTTACTTTTACAATAAGCATTTTTGTCTTGCGGTACAACTTGCTGTAAATGTATTTATAAGCGATTCTCAGTTTTTCGCTGCTATAAAAATTTCATCATTACCTACATGGTGTCAAATTTGTATCCCCCTAAATAATTTATTTTTTCAGTACCTTTTGGTATCTATCTGATGATTTTTGATTGAACTCCGCACAGCATCCATTAATTCTTGAAATCCAGTTTGAGTTGACGTGTAATATACAGGTTACACATAATACAGGTTATACGTAAAACTTTGAGTTATTATTCAGTTTGATTATTATACTTTTTAGCTATACTATCCTACAACCTTTCTATTTCGGTTGGAGAGCGTTTAGACCTTAAGCCGTTCAAATTTGCTGATTGTCTGTGGGAGGCTACTAGCGACTGTTGTCACTAGAACTATGTCGATTTCCGAGTCCGTACGGTTAATTTGCTCTTAGAGTGCTTTGTGCTTTGTGAAAGTGCTTTCTTTCATTTAAGCTAAAAATTCATTGGTCGATACGTCCGTGATCAGGGGCCATCCAAGAGTTGCACCACATGAATTTTATGATTTTCTGGACCCTTCCGTCTTTGTTGTCACAGGTGGTCACAATCGTGTGACCCCCGTGCCCCTAGTGTTATGTCACAGGTTTTACAATTTTAAATTTAGAAATTATGAAATTTAAACAGCACCTCCAAAGTTTTTTACATATTTTCTATTTGATTTCTTTTTTTATGGATATGACTTTACGAAGAAAAAAAGAATAGTAAATCGTAAGACAGATACCCGTCTTTAAATAAAATATTTTAGAAAATCTACAAAACCACTTCTATCAATCTATCAATCTATCAAAACCTCAAAGGCGGTGTTGACCTTTCAGTGTTCGTTAAAGGCTCGTTATATGTCAATATATGTCGGTGTATGTCGATAAAGTTAGTAAGTATTTTAATATTTTTCATTACACTTGTAGTTTCAATTTTAATGTTTTAATTTTATAAATATGACATCATATAATTTGTGGCTCATTTTTCCTCTTGTCACAATTTGTTGAAGGTCCACCCTTAACGTGTGACGTACTTTATGGATGGTCCCTCCGAAATGAACCCCATACTTTGTGGTATTTCCTTCGCACCAGAAAGCAACTAAGCTCGCTAAGAAAGCCTCTTAGCCACTAAGCAACCATCGCTCGAGCAGATGCCTGTTATTAAAGTCATTACGAAATGTTGCGATTCAGCGTTTGAGAAGACTTTTGCTTTGCCTTGTATTGGTGCATAGATTCTTATGCACGAATGCAAGGCAATTGCCAATGATTTATGCAAGTATTGTATAGTGGTTCTTATAAGTTGATATTTAAAAAAAAGCTTCATTAATATGAGAATGTAAATGTTATAATCCATGAACAAACTGATATCCTTTTTACCACCTTATCATATAACAGCTTATATGTGCACTAAAATAGATCATTACAATCGTTTGGGAGTGTACTGATCTCAGACTTCATTTCAAAGAGCATATTAATATGATCAGTGGAAGAATTAAATAATTTATTTATGTAATTGAAACACTCCAAAACTCAGATTTTAACAGACTAAAATCAGTAATTTTTTCTTTGTGCCAATTGATAATACTTTAATGCATCACATCTTGGGGAGGGGCTGCAAGATACCATATGGCAAAATTAGAATGAGTTCAAAGAATAATTTTGAAAGTTCTGCTTTCTGAATTGTAAGTTTCTTGTTTCTGACCTGCGGCGACTTAAGAGTAAACTAAGTACATTAGAAAATAACTTACTACACCCCAATATCACCAAAAAGAAAAATGTTTGCCCAAGTTCTCTCTTCACGCTATACACAGGAATTTTATATATTTTTGAGCTCTTACTTATATACAAGTTTGGAAAAAAATGTTTATCTATTTTTCCAGAAGTTTTAATTTTAAAAATAAAGCCGCCCATTTCTTACAAAATTTACGATGACATCATTAAAACTAATAACTTGAAATATACATAACGTGTTTCTGACGTTTTTCGTTAACTTTGGCAAATGATTCTACTGATACTGATGATTTACACCTACAATTAATATCGGGCACTGATTGCAAAATTTGCTATCGAGAAAATAAAAATTAATGTTTTTTTTTAATTTTTATTATTATAAACATTTGAAAATATATATTTATGGATTTAAATGAAATATTATTTACATTATGTAGACGATATAACAGTGGCAGAAATGCTTACAAAAAATACGGTGAGAGATTAGTCTTTTGAAACTCCTCACAAATATCAAGTCGGGAATAAATATTTTTATAATTTGTTTCAGGCCGTTATATCTCAAACGTGCATAAAGCGTATTTAGAAATTGTACTAATAAGCAACGCGTAAAAATCTACAATGGAAATTTTGTTTGCCAATTTATTCATTATTTTAATAAATAAAAGAGAAACAATCCTTCGATCATTCGTTAGCGGCGAAAAAGCGCAATCGTATTAATGAAGTGTTTATTACAAATTTACTGTAATGAACTGCATCCGTGCAGTCGAGTGTCTATTCTAAACGTCGAGTCGTATTCTAATTACGACGCCTTCGGTGCGAAGGCTCTGGCGCCACGTACCCGCTGGCACGCCTTCGCTTCCTTCCGCGCTAACGGCCGTCCTTATAATAATTTCATAGAGCCGATAGGTTCACACGCGTTCGCTTTGATTAATATTCCCGCTCTCGGCGAGACGAGGGTGTGAAGGGCCCGGCTTAATTGATACTTGTTGTGACAAATAACTTGAGATTTGTACGATGTTGCGCTTTGATATACGCACCTATTTCTTCTCGCGTTTATCGCTCCGGCACATATTCTATATGTGATCATACTCAATTCGTACATAATGCTTGGCGACTGTCTTTTGAACGTGAAGACTCGATTCGATAGATTCGATACCTGACAAAACGCGAATCGAACGGTGACTTCAATGATCGAAATTCAATCACTAGCTTCGTGCTTCGAAGACCACACCCAACGCGTCAGTGATGACAGTCACGTGCAGCCTCAGCCCGCTGCATCCGCTATAAGAGCTTAGGAGATCGGAGCCCCACAAACCAAACCGAAATGGTTGGAGACTATGCCCCTTCATGGAATGATAAAAACTTACTTTTCAGAAATTTATTTGTTTCAAAAACACAATTAGGAATTTATCGGTAATCGAGAATTAACACTTCCAGTACATCAATAAGAGTTATCTAAACATTTCTAGATTTACTAGAGTCTCGAGTCGAAATAAAATGAGCCCAACAAGAAGTTTTTGTTCAACATTATATTGCTTGGATTTAATCAAAAAACTTTTAATGGCTTGACAATTTCACAAAATTTTAGTCTATAACAGTGATAATTATGAAGTTGTAGGACAGCCGTTAGCGAGCTGTCGGTGGATAGCGACATCAAAGATGCGAACTCTCCGCAGAGAATCCTCATCGACTCCTTGACCGAAAGAAGAGAATTATGCTCAGACATAGGAAAGTTTGTCACACGGGTTTTTAGCGATTTTTAGCAGTCTTTTGTTTGAAGGATGAATCAGCGCCTGCCTCGTGACATCAGTTCACCGGTAGACGGCGACAGGTCACTCGACTCTTTCGTCCGAAATGAAGAAAACCAATATTAATTCAAAATCATTTTCATTCAATCAACATCTATCAATAACAGACACTGACCTTTCGGAGTTATTTAAGCGTATCCTAATCCACAGCCATGGAATGAAAGCTTGAATAGACAACAGATCAGTAGTATTAAAAAAATTAGGCTTTTATATAGGTTTTATAGTCGAATACATCGTTTAGCGTAAATTTTTAGAATTTCTGTGATGACGCTAACTTGTTACAGTAACTCACGAACTTTTAATAGTTCCGGCCCAGCTCTGACATTATTCGCAGAAACTGTAATGTATTTTTTGCACTTAATAGTATGAAAGTTTGGTGTGTACATATATATTACCTACCCACACTCAAAAAAGACCTAAGTATTTTTTTTCGTTTAACGAGTTTGAGCAGTAAATAAATAATTGCAGTCGCTTCATTAATTTATTTGTTGTTGTTTTTACTTTTAATACATTCATCCTTTTATATTCAATAATTTATTGTTCTGTCTGTTGTAAAATTAATCTAAAATACATTATTCAATTGTGAACATAGATAGTACTTATGGTCATAATATGCTATACATATTCCGTACAAAATATCCTTAAAAACCCTTAAGTGAGATATCAACGGAGGCGAAAAATCGCTCCATAGATTAATATTGCTCGTAGAATGTACAAATGTTATATAAAATCAGTATTTTTCTCTTTTACTGAAAGATGTTTTTTTAGAAAGTTGTTTTAATATTGCACGAAATTAAAAACTTTAGAGTTTTGGAATTTTTGATTCATACTAATCATGGTTTAAGATTAAACTTATTTAGATTGCGATGGCTATGAATAATGTGATGATTATAATCAGAACATAATATTAGGATATAAATCCGGAACTGTTTTAGTACGAAATGAAGAGTGTGAGATTGTTAATACTATCGCATTCTCAGGATCAACTATAGATAATAAGTTTCCATGGGATCCTCATACCAGTGAATCAATGAAAAGGTTTAACTCTACCGCCAATGCAATTAAAACTAAGATATTTGCCAGATATCTAAATCGTTCGATTTGTTTGTTTTGGCCGTTTTCATAGCCTGATGCCGTATGGCATCTTGCTCTGGGGACATGCCGCGGATATTCAAAGAATTAATAGAATTTGCAGAAGTGGGCTTTTATCTATAAGCTCGGACCTCGTGCAGCTTTTAGAGATAAGATTAAGGAAATCAAACACCGGCATTCCAATTCATATAAGAAAATTTATTTTATGTACGAGAAAATTAGAAAAGTTTAAGAGAAACAGTGATCGACTTAAACTCAATACCAAAAATAAAAATGTGTCTTTACATGTTAGTCGACTATGCAGTCACAATTATAGAACTTGAGAGCATTATTAAACAAACCCAATAAAAAAAGGATATTTTACTATTTTTGCATATTTAGAACAAAAATATCCATGACCATAAGCAGCTTGATTTCTTACTGGGCTGTTTTATTCATCAATAATTTATTTTGGTAACGTATGATTAAATTAGAAAAAAAGCTACCCTCAAGTTTCTTGCTCGTTCTCCTTAAAACAAAATAACTTCCGAAATGTATTTTAAATGTTACAGATTGTACTGTGTAATGAAAATATTTAGATTTGATTTGATTTAATGAAAGTTAAAAACCGTTGCTCACGCCTTGTCGTGTATCTCTAAGAAGAGGATACCGAATAAAGTTTGCGTCCTTAGTTTCCATATTTATTCTCTGATCATAGTCTCTGGTTTTTGGATCTACCTGACACAGTGCGTGTTGGCAAGTCAGTTGTAGTTGAAAATTCTTAGTGATCTTGTAGGCTGTCATGTTATGTATCACTTCACCTTCAAAGCGAATTGTAATGTATACTAATATGTGCTCAGGAATTACAAAATTCAATAGGATAAAATTGATGTGCTTTGCGACCGAGCTTGCTCCGAGCGAAAATTCACTTAATAGGACGATAAATTTCATGCATTTAAAAAAAAAGAACTTGTTTCACTAAAGAACCTCGCAACCAGGGCTCGTCGTCTCATCGATTTATTATTTGAATTAGGAGCGCATCCTAAGTTGATTTTTGAACGCATGCGCGTGGGCACCGTGTACGGTGTCTCTGACAGAGGATTTAAAATGAGTGGTAGTTAAAATTTCAGTATATAGAGCACATAACTATACATAACTGACACATATAATAAACTATGAACGAAGTTTCAGCAAACTGAAAGCATTTAAAACGTACTTGCTCTCAACTATGCGTCGGATCTAGTTGACCTCGTGATCTAAAATTGTATATGAGACGAGATATGATAAGGTAATAAGATCCTCATCATTTAACGCTTTATCAAGAGAACAAAATAAAATCTGTTGGAACCTAAGTATTGAAGATGGATGTATAGTTTGGTCAGGGCATTCTCCACATTGATTGTATGCCTCATATACTTTGGATGTAAGTTAACGTCATACGTGATAGTACCAGTATACAGGTCACACAAAACAGTAAATTTATTTGACGATTGTTATTATTTCAAGGAAGCACCAACGTCAGATGTATTCTCAAGTTCAGAAAAATCACTAATCCGGAAGAATCTCTGCATGTAGTTGAAAAGTCTTCAATTTAGTGTTGTCAAATCATACTGCGTATGTGCTCAGTATTTAGTGAAAGTTTTGGTTCCTGGAACAATATTTTTTTAAAAAGTGTGTATACATGTACACTATTTAAATCACGAATCATTTGAATTCGGCGTTGATTTTGTACCGAGGCCAGTTATCGGCCATCAGAAACAAAAAAAGACTCATGAGATGTCTACGGGACACCCGGTTGGAACGAACTTCCTTTCGCTACATGTAAATGAATATATTTTATGAATTGAATATTGCTATTCAATTCAATTCACGAAATTAATTAAAACGTTTGAAAGTAATTAAGTAAATAATATCTAATATAAGTGAATAAATGATAAGAAATATTTATAAGTTGCAAGTGAACATTTTTTTTATTAATCATTAAAATAAAGAAAAAATAATGCGAGAAGACAGAGAGATCGAGAAGTATACACTAAAAAGCAGTGGACTTAGGATAAAAAAGGAGTGGGAAGAAGAGATATTGACAAGTACACACTAAAGCCTAGCACACCCTATACAGCGGTCAGCATTTTTCGTTACGGTTACACTTTTTTTCGCTCCCATCCGTCGAGTCCCCGAGTGTAACTTACGATAAGGAACATAGTGCCAAAAAATATCCCAAAAGTTGCTTAACAATTTTTGGATATACTATATGATTAATAATATGCATTTAAAAAAAAAGCGGTAAAAATAGATGTTCAATTAAAAAAACAGTAATTATTTATAGACAATAATCTCAAACGAAAACCAAACAATGACGCTAGTCATTCTCAACGCGTTTTCAACTGACAATGTCGACGACGCCCGGCCGTCCCCGGTTTAGCGGGCGGCGCTCGCGTCTCTACGTTATTAGATTGCAGAAAGCCGCATTCAGTCGTCAATAGCGTCGCTATTAATTTAATTAGGCTCCCGTCTCGGGTCGGATGCGTATCTCCTATTCAGGAGACAGTGTTCGCGGCGGATTTGCTGCAGGAATTCCGTGGCTGCCGCTAGCGGGTGCAGTGAAAGCCTGTGACGCTGTATTCATGCGCTGAATAATTTCGTAGACTCTATTTTCCCTAACTTTATTTGAGACTTTACTGATGTTACAGCTTTGATAGCGAGTGTTTCATAGTTAACACCATTAAATGAAAGTATGTAATAGGTATTATTCTAACCGCTTCGTGGTGACGCACATTTGCCTGCTTTTAATAATTTCGTAAATATAGAAAACAGGTCTTTCCCGTTGGTAAAAAAGCTTTGGTGTTGTTCTAATTTTAGTAAAGGCAACTAATCTGCAATTGGTAACCGAATGCTGTTCACGGTTTACCAGGTTTATATCATAGGTCTAAGTATTTTTTTCTATAATTGTAATAAAAGTTCTTCGATATCAAAAAATATACATAACGACTTTGAGTAGTCAACAATAAATCTCAGGAGTAGCGATAAATTAAGATGTAGTAAAAAATATTTACTTTCATATATTGAAGCGTTAAATTTGGTATTTAAGTGGTATAAATTATAAAAAAAAAATATAAAGATGTAATGAAAATAAAAAAGTATGAAGATGTGTCAGACACATGAAGCTCTTTTTACATAAAAGCAATTATTTGTTTTGTAAGAATTAATTTACTTTTATTTTTTTATTAGTCAAAACATCTAAAACGAAGCTGATATTGGATGTGGAATATTGAAGTTTCTGGGCACATTATGTATCGTATATTGGACATTCAGTATAATATTTAAAGTTTATTTTGAGATTTTCGCCTCATGTATGCCTATAGCATCAACTATTCTTTCTGAATTTGAACCAGTATACAATCTATGGTATGAGTGTACTCTCAATTAATTACCCCAGCTATTTCCCCGTCGATTTAACTTGTAAACGAGACTATATTTCTAAGCAGCAGCGCGAGTTGTGCGCTGCACTAACGAATTAATTCAGAACCGGGAGCGAGCGCTCAGCGAACGCCGGCTGAGCGACTGCTGCGTTGCTCCATTTTACGCCTCTTCATTGTGTGCACGCTTTTACTATTACTATTATAAACTCACGCCTATTTCCCAGAAGGATAGGCAGAGACTACAGATTTCCACATGGCACGATCTTTGCATATCTACTTCACAGACATCCATGACAAGTCTTTCCATGCGAGCTCGTCGGTTTCGGGTCCTTGTATGTATATACAGAGCACCCGAAATTGGTTACATTTTTTATGCATTAAAATACTGTTTATTTCACGGATCTCGCTGATTATATTTGCGATTGGAAGAATTATCTTTCACATGCTTAAGATTTAGCAAAATTTAATGTAACCGGCATAAATTATATGGTAGATCAGTGGTTTCTGTCCAGGTATTTTGGTCTGACACAACATATTGCTATGATGGAACCGTATTTTGAAGTAAGACTTCTCTAGCCGCGACTTGAGAATAACTTAGATTTTTTTAAACTGAAGTAACAGTTTTCGGACGGAAGTGACATTCTCTTTATTACCAACCTAATATATATACTTGTACGTATAGTTGGTAGCACTGCGGATATACAACTGCTGTATAATTAGACATTATTTACAATGGTGGGAGTAGCCCAAAATATTATAAACTTACATTTCGTTGCGACTTAATCCTTGTAATAACAGTATTTATTTTAATTAAGAATTATTACGTGATAATTTTGAAAGACAAGTGTAATAAAAAATACTTTTGAAACATTATAAAACAAGTGTTATTCAAAATTCATACGACTGACTAGGAAGAATATTTTAACTCTTCATCGGTAAATAAACGCAAAAACCAACAAACTAATCATGACCCTCAACCTAATAAATGTAAGTTTTTAAGTACGAAATTTAAAAATCTAATCATTAAAATTGATAAATTTATTATACCTAAATTATAAAGCTAATAAATAAAATTTATGATTTCATTATTTAAATTAATATTATATTATAAAATATTTATTCCAAATTTCTTACAATAGGTCGACAAAACACTACGGCAATTGATGTATGAAATAGCTGCGCAGATTTTTCAATTATAAGTGCTTCGTCGTTAACTGGAAGAACTAACCATCATTGAATTTTATATGTAATTGTATGTACATATATAATTACAATTTATATTTATAAAAATATTATAATAAGTTCAAAGTCTCTCACAAGTACGGAAAGGTCAAAGTTGCATTATCAAAACAAAATAAATTATTAAACGATACATTTTTTTATGACGATATTTTTATAAATGTCAAAGAAGTTTTACTTCAACCGCGTGTAAAGGTTACACGTATACGCAATATACATTTTGAAATTTATTTATCATAAATATCCAACAATGTTCATCCATACATTTGTGACTTTTCGTTACAATTAAAGCATTTAATTTTTTTTAGATACCCAATACAGTCGTGTTTATAAGCTTGTAAACAATTGTATTTGCATTATTATATGACACACCTACTTTCAATACAGTTCTTAAATCAAGCTTCTTTATAAATGCATGTAGGTCTGAAGGCTTTTCGATTCTTCAATATTTATTTATTTCTCATGTAAGATACCTGAAAAAATCCATTGATTTTTCTACGTTAATAAAATATTTACTTGTTTATAGCTTCTACAGCTTACTGTGTCTATTCTGTCGAAATTAGAAACATATATCGATATAGGTTTCGATATATCATTTTTCTATATTTGTTTACGAAATGTCCAATGACTATTCAATCTCATCACTTGTTGTGGTTTTAGAATGCTTGACCTAGTATTAATTATTTTAATATAAATTGAAGCTTATTTAAACAATTTTACGTTCGTTTTTTGTTATCAGCTACTGGTCGAATTTAGTCATTGTCTTTTTACAAGTCTGGTAATGGAACGGTTGTCCTAAGAAACGGCTCACTCTTACGAATATTGTATCAGGATATAGCTTACACGTTTGCCAGCTATGGGTAGGGAAATTATTATGTATTTGGAAATTGAAGTAAGTATTCTTCGGCACGTAGATTCCATCACGAGGTTGACCTTTATCAACAAAGCAATTAGAACGTCTGATCATCAGCAGCTTCGCAGAAGTTCCAGGATAGCGTGGACATCTCAAAAATGAAGTCCCTCGTTTTGTAATAAAAAGATCGTGGTAGAATAAGTGAGACGCGCAGTGACGTGATACAAACCTGGTAAAAAAAGTAGCTGAAGATTAATAATGGAGTTACGTATGACAAAAGGGAACCCTTAGAGGACCTTTTGTGTGTATGTCTGAGCGTTTGCCATGGCCAATTTGCTAATAATTTATTGGATCCATTAAGTCGAAAAGTAGATACACTTAGATATTTGTGGCCCAAACACGGAAATATAACGCAAGTAAATGAGTTTTGAATATGGAGGTCACTTTTAGAGGAGCAAATTAGTAAATTAAAAAAGGGGATTGCAAACTGTGCCATGTGACATATTAAATGTAAGGGCTTACTATGAGTAATGCAAATTTATAGAGTTTTGTGATTTTAAATTAAATAGTGTTGTTTTAAAAAAATAGATGGAATTTGATTATTGCTCTTCATGTTCCTGAAACTACTTAGACAATAATTAAAAAAAAATACTTAAATGGGCCTAAAATTTGGAAAAGATTTGGAAAATTGTTGTTTAGCTACATATTGCAGGATAATTTGTAAAAAGGTTTGAAGATAACGAAGTAAACTTAGTATGCGTGTGCAAACTTATAGTTGTAGTTGTTTTAATTACCACAAAAAATTTAAATAAGCATTGTAAATTAAATACTGAGTACGGAACATTCTCCATGCGAGTTCAAATCGTACTTATCTGGTTTTATTCTAATCTACACTTACATTAGCAACTTGATAGCGCATGCCATAGGGACTCAAAAATTGCAAGTCTATTACTGTTTTGTTTCTCAATGTTTAAGTTCAAATATATCTTTATTACATAGGTCATAAACATCACTTGAAACACGTCATAATATTTTAAGAATTCACATTTTATTACTTAGTCACTTTACCACTCGTTCGGAAGTCAGTTTTCCCTCAAGAAGAACGGGCAAGAAACTTGTGGGTAGCTCTTTACAACTTTAAATGTAATATGCCACACAACCAAATATATATAAATTTATATTATAGAGAAACAAACCAACTAGAAGTCGAGTTGGTTATGTCCATAAATATTTGTCCTCTAAATATTCACAAATTGTATAATACATTTTTTTAACAAGTATTTGCTTAACTTTAAATTTGTTTAAGTATAGATTTTGTATATTTTCGGAGATCTTATCGATATGTGGACCTTAAATAAATTCGTGATTTAATACAGTCAACTAACATGTAAGCACAGTTCATTTTTATTCTTGTGTTGAATTTATGTTTATTACTATTTCTTTCGAAAAATTCTATACTTTTTTTTTCCTTGTTTTAAATTTACATATATAAATTGAGATGCACGAATTAAAATTCCAATTTCTTCAAACTTGTTGTAAGAAATACTCTAGGTTCCAGCCTGTAAATGGTTAGAACCGCTCGCTTTTGCATCACGAAAATTCTATCAATATTTGCGGCAGGTCCCCACAGCAAGATGCTATATATGACCTCAAGCTATAAAGATGTCGAAATAGACCTGTCTGGCGGTATAGATATGTGACAAATTTCTTATCTTTTTAAATACATACACAGCAGAGTTGACTTTTCGCAAATATATCGATATGCGGACCTTATTGAAGCCTGTTATGCAGAGTAACACCTAAGAATACAGTAACGTAACTAATTGTATTTAATTTCTCATTACGTAATAGAATGGTGCCAGATCCATGTTATATATTTGAAAGTGAAAATTTTATACATTTTGTTTTCTTTGTATTTAAAAGTAGGTTATTTATAATAAACCATTTTTCTACTTTCGAGATAGCAATAGCAAATAATCGTCGTAGACGATTGGTTGTCTTTTAACTTTAAATAACAATAAAGTGTCATCTGCGAATAGTGCTATCTCATGAATATCTCCAATAATACTAGGCAAGTCATTAATATGAACTGAAAACAGAAACGGACCAAAGGCTGATCCTTGTAGTACCCCCATGCGGACCCCAGATCCTGATGATCTTATCCCATTAATATCGACCCTCTGAATTCTGTTATTCAAATACGATTTCAGAAGGCCGAGTGCCAGACCCTCTATCCAATAGTTGTCGATTTATGACACTGGATATAGATTGGCAACTATTCGATAGTATTAAACATGCAAGTATTTGATATCAAGAAAGATAATCACAAAAAATACAAAATCACCTAAGACACGTTAACGGAACATTAATTTACAATTCCGGCTGAGATCTTTTACAAATCACTCGGTCTAGCGCACTGTATTTGCATTTGATGATGTTGTTTTTAGTTCATTATTCATTTTATTCGTGGCCAGATAAGTTGTGGCTTTATCTGGAGGCGTAACAATTAACTTGTCGGCCCGTCAGCAGCTCTGGTTATCTGGATCTCACGCCACGCACGAGTTTTGAACTAGGCACGTAACAAAAAAAACGAGTACTATTTTGGACTAGATGCAGACAAAAAAACCACTTATGACAAGTTACTTTAGAGGTCACATTTTATTGCTAACTACTTTTTTGCAGATTAAATTTACGCAAATGCAAATCAATATCCTGTTTCATAAAAAATATTTTTAAAATAATTAAAAATGTATTGCATTTATTTTAAATATGTTTCAGCTAATTTAAGTATGAAATAATAAAATATGAAATTTAACGCACAATTCAATTATTTAGGTATGTTCGTTTGGAAAAACTACATACAAATTAATACGATATCACTAATCTTACATAAATTATCAACATCCCATTTGAAAGTGAAAGCGGCTAAGTTCGTAGTTTTAACAAAATTACAAATTGTACAACCTTGTGTTATAGAGTTTAGGTATTCTTTTTTCAACACGGGTAAAGCTTAAAAATAAACAGTATTTTTCACTTAAAAAGCGCACGACGATAAAGATCTCCCGGGGCCGGCGTAACCGAAACTTTACAGCAAATTAGATGATTTACGTTAAGAACTGTTTTAATTTTCCGGGGAGTTGGCCACACTGTTTATTTAATTGAGCGAGCGGACGCGGGCTCAGCCTCATCTCTCTGGATAACGGCGTCCGTCACAGCTCCACAACTTCTGAACCGTTAACGAGATCGCCAAAGAATAAATCAATTCTGCAGATCGTAATGTCCACGTGCAGGGCCACGGTCTTTGGTGCTACTTCGATTATTGACGTCACAAGTCGTGGGGTGGCTGTCTGTGATGCGAACACAGCGAATAGCAGTCAATAAGGCTCTCTTAGGAAATACGGTTTGAAAATAATTTTAGAATTGAATTAAATTTTGCAGCGCATCATATATGGTGGCAAGAATGGATCAAATTACGATAAATATCTTTGAATATAGCCAGATAGTGTTCAACTTTTACTACGTACATGCAGTAAGCACCTGGAACTTCACATCGTCAGCCCGCATAAAAGGGTAATTGCCTTTTAACCGAGCTGGCGATAGAGATGCAACGCCAGTCGAAACATATGAAGCTAAAATCATACTTTTTTATGTAAGAATTTTTTTTAGATCAAGTTAAGATTATTGCAATTTTGGATGTACTACATATTACATATTCGGACCACTGGCCTGTAATATGCATTAACATGCAGCATGCAACCCACCTCTGACCCTTGAATCTGCCTCTCCACTACGAATCTCTATCCAAATGATTGAATACTGATTCCAGAGGATTGACAGATATCGAACATCTAAGCAAGTGTTATTTATTTTTATAATTATCTTACTCCGCCAACCGTTAAACCGTCAACTCCACGCACGTTTCATGCCAACCAGGGACATCTTCAGGTAACTGCCGACAGTCACATCCACCAGGGTGCAAGGAGCGTTAAAACAACCAACACAACCTCGTTAAGCGGGCCGCTGTCATGCAATGAAATCATCACGCTGTCAAAGAGCGACGAAAACGGTTGGTTGGTAACGGTTGGTAACACATGGCTGGCTTTTGACCGCGTGATTATGTGATAGAAATTTATGTATTATTCATGTTCGATTTCCTTAGAACAGCGACATCTTAAGAATTGAGTAGTCATCTAACAGACCGGAGGTTATCCAACTTATTTTTACAAAGTTTGCCCCTTCTGCTTTTTTCGCTCAATAAATGATATCTTATCACCTACATCCGAGTAAAATTTTGAAATGATAAGAAATTGCAAATTTCGGAAAGTTTATAATCTGAGGTGTGCTTGTGTATTTTACTATAAAAAAGTAAGCCTTTTTTGACATGATTTTTCAAAATTTTAACTTCAGTAGTCCAGAAGTAATGACGAGGAATATTAAATTCTTTTCAAAATCACACTTGTTGTATTGCAAATTAAAAATACAGATGAAATTTTTGTACTACGCACGTTTTTTTTTACTAATTGCTTACTGCAATTACTAAAAATAAACGTGATTGAAAATCTACTTTCTTGTTTATATAAGCTCAAAAGTTACTGTAGAAGTACATTTCAAAGTTCTAACGATCTTTCAACAACTATTTGTACTTACTCGAAAATTCCATCTCTTTGAAGAGCCTTCGTTTGTTCCTTCGTTGTGGCAAATTTACAATACATCCCTCGTTAGTTTTCTACAAAGAAACAATGAATTACCAACGGCCGCTCTGGTCACCTACACCGAACGTTTGTTATAGCGTTAACAATCGCTTTCTTCGGTCGCGTTGTACGCTGCTTGCTTTTATCTCGATCGATACACTACACAAGGTGTATTATTGTGAAGATGGCACGGGCTTAATGACTGTAATCTAAGTAGCATCGCAATTAATAGACTGGCGACTAATTCGTTACGTCTAACGAAGTCCAGGGTCAAATGTCTCTTTGTAGATTTGCCCCTGCGTCAAGTGGCGAGTCGTCGGAATAACGAAAGATGTGCATTTTTATTTATCGTTTTACATTCTCTATACATAAAAAAATTTATCTGTCATCATCTCCGGACAGTCCGATATCTTTAGTTTCTAACACTCTATGGATTTGCCATGGCAGCCCAAATTATTGGTTGCGTCAAAAAAAAAATCCACGGAACGAGTGATTACTGTCAAAAAGCAGGTAGGCGTGAAAAAGCCGGCGGCCGCTGGGGTTTTTCTCTAATAATTTATTCAGGTAACGCCGACGTACGCCCGAACCGACACCGAAACAAGTGCGTACTTTTCAAGATAAGGTGCGGGCGTGGCGCGCAGGACGTGTCCGGAGCCACCTTACGACTGTATTATTAATTTACTTCAATGATAAAGGCAATTCCGACGTCTTACGGCATGAAATTTAAACGTAACTGTTAAAATTTTAGTTTGTAACGATAAAGGGACTTACGAATACCAACGACCGTAGTTCTATAAATTTACAATTTAAAACGTTGTAGAGGTTCTTTCGTCAAATAATACGTCTCTATGATCAAAACACATGATTTTTTGAATGGTGTTTGATTACGTTAGGTGCGAGCGTCTACAAGTACTCACGTGATCAGCGTGTTTTGCTTGTGTTAATTTCCTGAAATACATATGACACTTAAAATTTATAATCAGTGACAGTAGAAAAAACACACGCGCTAAATAAGTATTTGTACTCTTTTGCAGGTAACGGAGATAAAATAATGTGCAAAAATGTATAGAGAATCAAATTTAACAGATGTAATGCATTCCAAATGGTACAAACTGGATTGAATATTACATAAAGATTGTAGACTGTAGACGTATAAAGCATGAAGTATGACGAATAGAGAATGCTAACTAAAGGCTTCGACTTTACCCAACTCTATGTGAAAGGTGGAGGAAAAACTGACAAAAACGGAAAAACAGAGAAAAACGTTGATACACAGAGAAAAGAAGTATGAACTGTTTTAGCTTTATCTATTTATACATAGACATATGTTTTTTGTCTGATTGAATTATCTTCATACGCGTGCAAAGATTGAGAAAGGCGTTTATGTCAGTGAAACCCAGTAGTTGATTTATGGTCACATATTTTGTCAAAAGTGAAATTTTTGTTAATCATACAAATATAAGGTTGAAGTAAAAGTTTTTTTCATATTTTATATACAAATTGCAGATAATTTTTCATCATATTTAATTTATATTTAATTGTAATATATATATGTGTGTGTGTAATTTTGTTCAAATTTTGTTGCCATTTCGTAGGGAGTATACAAATCCCACTACTGTAGAAATTTTGGGATTTCTGTTCAAAAAACTGAGACAAGTATAATAGTTTTAATAGTTCTCTCTTTATGTTAACCTAACACTATCTAAAGCATTCTGGAGAGACCGGAACAGGGAAAATTTGAGGAGCCAAGGTCAGAGCTATATGGTGGATTCATTAACACTTACCAACCAAACACTCTCAATATTTGCTGAGTGGCTAAAAATATGTGTGGTTTGGTGAAAACCACACCCTTTCTGTTGATCAATTACGGCCGTTTTTTCTCTAGTTCTTCCTCGAGTCTTATCAGCTGCTGGCAGAAGAGATTCGAATTAATTGTTTTGCCCAGCGGTAAAAGCTCATAATGAATTATGCCCTTCCAATCCCACTATACATATAGCATCAACATATCATTAGTTAACCCAGGTTTCTCTATAGTCTGTGGAGCTTTCTTGACTTTTGACCATGATCTCTTTGGCACGTTGTTATAGTAGGAAATACATTTTTTATCACCAGTGATCAATATTTCCAAAACGGTTCAGTTTCATTACGTTTCAATAGAGAATCGCAAACGAATACACGATTCTTTAGATTTCCTTCAGTGAGCTCGTATGGGACACAAGTATCGAGCTTTTTTGTATACCCAGCTTTTTTCGAATGGGTCAAAACTGTTTCGTGGTCAATCTATGCTTTTTAACGTCACAGCTCTTCAGCTATGTCGTAAAAACTAATATGCAGATCTTGCTCTACTTTTTTCAAAATTACATCGACTTTATCCGTAACTTAAACCAATTTTGTGATACACTTCCGACGTTGCATAAGGTCCATAAATATCACAAATTTTTTCGCAGCTTTTGTGACATTTTCCCCTTTTTTGTAATAAAACTTCATAATGTATCGACTTTCTACGTTAGATTCACTGATTTTGATGGACAGAAAAACAGTGGAAAAATGGCAGGACACCGTTTTTATTTTTTATTATTCTTTTTATAAAAAATGCTATCTGTTTGATTGTATCAAAACTAGCCAGATATAAATAACACAACTAAAGACATTTTACTGCAACTTTTTACTTATAAAACACAAAAAACCTTTTTCCCCGATCTAATAAATAATCAAATATACTAAGCACATGCGTTTGAAGGTAACTTTTGATATAATATTAAAGTTTTCCTTGAAATTTTAATAATTTGTAATTTGTTGTATAAAGAATTTTTCTTATTACATAGAATTCCTTCATCAAATTTTTTAGCCATTATTGTAGTATTTAGAAGGAATTTTTTTCATTTTTATGTAAATGGAACTCTTGATAATTAATTAAAATTTTCAGATATTACCAGTCGCATCAAAACTTCTGAAAAAGTCTGCCATAAGATTTTGTTTATATGCAACGAATCGATAGCAAAGATGAGATTCGTTGGCAAGTCGAATAAGCAATTTGATATCTTTTAATGGTGATAAATATAACTGTTGACAACTTTTATAGTAAAAGTAGTGAGATAGTCCTCCCAAGCCCTTGTTTTATTACAACTAGTGCAATGCAATACTCATATAAGAACGGAGCGCCTTGCGTGGGCGTCGATCCGAGGTAAAAGGTGGGCATTGTAGACGATAAATTACAACTTACATTATTGTTATACATGACGAACTCCCGTATGAGCAGTAAGATAGAGTGCCTGTTATGAGAGCTCCATTAAAGAAGGGTTTTCTACCTTTTTATTAATTGTCATACAGACCGTTGGCAGCTTACGGTCAAGTGTAGCAAACACAATACCATTTTCTAAAATTTCATTTTTTAGCTACTAAAAGTTCAGAGGTAAGAGGTAGGGACGGAGAGGTAAGAGTTCAATGATATTAAATGAAATTAATTAGATCTACTTTCATTTAAAATTACTGACCTCATAAAACAAAATAAATTGTATATTGTTTTCAAAAAAAATTAATAAATTAAAATTCAAAAGTATTTTCGTCGCATAGGCCGTACACAACGCTTCATATACGTCGTTATATTACGAATTTACCCCTCGTTCGGAAAGCAATTTTCGCTTAAAAGAGTGAGCCAGAAACTTAAAGGTAGCCTGCTCTTTTCAAATTTAATCATTATACAGTCATGAGCAATAATAAAATTATCACAAAAAAAACAACCCAACGAGAAATAGAGCTGGTTATGTCAATGGATATTTGTCTTTTAAGCAATCGGAAATTTTAATATTGTTTTTATCAAGTTGTTATTTAATAATAATCTTGAATTTATATAAAGTCCCTTTTTATATACCAACAGGAGCCTATTTGATAATGCGCAGGCAGAACTCCATAAAGGAATCATACTTTACGTAATTGACGTATGCGAATTACGTAATTGATGTATGCAATGTATTGTAATCATCCTTTATTTGTATTTCTATGCATGTACTAAATCCTTGTTGAGCACCATTTTTCTTAAACATTTTTAAAATTTTCCGGACACATTAATACTGAATTACGTATATAAATTGAAATGCCAGAGTTAACATTCATATAATTTTAATAAACTATATAAGATGTAACCTATGACCTATAAAATTGGGTTTTTAGTAATGCAGTAATTGAGAAAGTACTGAATGTGAACATGTTGTCGCGACTAAAGAAATATAATTTTCATATATCTTTTCATTTTTTACAAACACATATCTCACATGTACGTAATATAACACACTAAAGAGTTATTTACTTGATTATTTTTATAACGCCATTCAATACATTTTTTTTATTGACAATTTTAATGGACAATGGATTCGTGGACAAATCGCTATTCATCCATGACGCATTGTCAAGCTCCGGCGAAATCTCTGGATAAGACTGCCACAATAAATTTGCAGTTTTATTGGTGTCCTTTTGAAGGGTCGTCAGTGAGAGTCGGTGGGTGTGGCGCTGTTACTTTGTTTAAGTCGCTTCACATTCAGTAAACAACTGTTCACACGATTTCAATGCTATAAGATTTGTCCCTTAAGTCAGACCTCTGGGAGTAGTATTAAACGTTTGTCGAGTTATATCGAAATATATATGAGAGCTTGCAAAGAAAGAGGGCTGGTCGCGAGTCTTAAGAAAGTTGTAGAGTTGACAACTAATATTTCTTTCTGCAGAAAAAATACAACTACTCTTCCATAGGCAAGTCAACTTGTCAACTTAAGAATTAGATCTTACAATTTATTCGTAAATGAGTAGTTACATAAGTAGTATTTTGCACGTCGATTTTTGAATTATTCATTCGCCATTAAACTTACAAGTTTAAGATTTTGTCATTTTAGATAATTTAAAAAAAAATTTATACCGAAAACAGGTTAAACACATGAAAATTTTGTTATTACATAAGAAACGTATAATTTGCAAGAAATTTAAGACACGTCTAAGTAACATTTTACAAAATATCATCATCAATTTTGTTCTGTTAACGCTGGGCCACACGAAAAATAAAAACGTGATTCGATTGCCCACACATTATCTGCCAAATCTTACAAATTACGTAAGGGTAAAATTTTGAATTTTTAGTGCAACCCGCTATAAGCGAAGGTGCCCGACAGCATTAGCCGTGGCGACCGCGTGGTTAACAGCACCTCCTTCGCACCGGAAGACCCTGGGCTCGGAGTGTGGCCATCCGCCATCTGACCCATGAGTTTTAAAATCAAGTACAAGGAAACCACTCACCCCACGCCTCGGTGTCTCCAGTGACGATAGTCATCAGCAGCGCTCTGTCCGCAGTGCGCTGGCATGGGAGCTCAAAATTTAAGCCCTTCGATTTGAAACAGAAAGAAAATGTCAGGATATACCTCGATATTGGAGGCCACGAAAACCGGATACGATAAGCATTTGCTTACATTTTCATCTTTATATAATGCCTCACTACTATACAATTTGCAACTCTACGTCATAAAATGATTCACCTTGCGCTCGCGCATCGCAATCATAAAAGAGCATATGCGAAGTTGACATCGAGCTATAAATGCCAGAAAATCGTAAATAATCGGAATAATTCTTCCTTACGAGCGACAGCAGAATGAGTACACGCGCTTTTTTACGCGCGAAAGCTTGGACGCAGATGTCGAAAATGTTTTTGGTGCGATTTTATTGATTGCTTCTTTGGAATGAAAGAGCTTTCGGACGACTTACACCGAATTTAATTTACGTCGGGACATAAAACTCTTTAGAACGTTTCCGGAACGTATTATCAGGTATTAAAATACATTTTATTGTAACTTTGATGACGATGCGCATCGCCATCGAAGATATGATCCGTAGACTTTAATAGCTATTAAAGGTTAAGCTGATGAGTTGTTGAGACAAATTTTTAACAAAACTTTGGTTAATAATTTTTACGTTATCTCTTATAAAATAGCGCCTCCCACATTCAAGAAATGAGCGACATCAATAAATACCTTTCGGATTCGTGATAATTACTCTTAGAAATTGTAAATTAATTGTACCTACATGATAATGTAATGCGAAGCTCACGGATTTATGCATCACATGCGGTAATGAATTCGAGTAGCTTATCAAAGTTAAAACACCAGTATATAGTAATCAGGTGACTTATACGAGCACAACGAGATTGATACCAGTTTGTACATAACGAAACCAATATTTATGATCAAAGTCGTAAATAAGCAACAAACATAACGGTTTCAAAACCAACAACAGGTTTTTTTTTGTGCATATTAATCAGTAACATTACAATATAGGCAAAATGGTGTTAACGTATTAGATAATGTAAATATATACGTTGATCATCACGTGTACTCAATCCATAGCAGTCTGTTTGTTTACTTGTATGTATAGACATACAAGTATACTATAGACTAGACAGCAACTTTTATATAAACAGGAATAACAATTGGAATTTGCTGTCGAATTTTCTAAAATGTGACTAAGCAACTGTCGGTAAGTAAATCTATTCACGATTGGTTGATCAATAAATTAGCAACGCACAGATTTCTCCTTCATACTTATTTCCATGATATTAATCAGTGATGTTAGATTCGAAAGGTCTAAAGTTCGTCGCCTCCCCGACGCGGCGTCAAAAGCATACTTTCATAGGAAAGCCATTAAATTGTATCTGATGTAAGTAAGTAACTGGATTTGTAAGTGGTACCTTTGTACTCGGAAGGAGGCCACTACAATATTTTAGGGTGATTGATTGTAAAACGTAAGGGAGGGGGAAATCGATATATGAACGTAATTGTTTATTTGTGCAACTATTGAACTGTCTAAAAAACTCTAGGACGGCTGTCAAAATAGCATTTGTTATTTTTTGACCATTTAACATTCTTAGAACAACTGAAATATTCATTAAAATTCTCCAACTAGTCGAATATATGATATGTTATGATAACTAGAAAAATGGTATCATTTTAATAAATTTGAATAAAAATACAAATTAACGTTCGTTTGTTGAAACTAAATTTAGTTGTTATCATTTGTAAATTATTCACTCGGTCTTCAAAAAAAAGTCCGCAATTTTTTAAATAAATAAGTTTTGTACTATCATTCGTAAATATATTAAGATAGCATCTAAAATACTTTTGTTCCGTGTGCCGGAGATTTATTTATTCAGTATTCGTACGACTACTATGAAAACACTATAAACTACGACAGTCGTAAGGTCACACAGCAAATTTTTCACATACTTTTTTTTGCTTCACGGACATCCATCTATCGTTTCGAACAAACAATTTGGGCTCTAAAGGAATTTCTAGGTCGCACCAGGTTTAGGTCGGCCCTTGCCAAACCTTATTTCAACACTCGATTCGCTCTATAATTTCAAAGTATTCTCGGCGAATAGAAAAATACCTTTGCTCGTTCTCGGATCGCAATAGTAATAAAAACCGAATACTTGTTGCTGCAAATTTCTTACATATACAAAAATCATCGTTATCTTGATCGCATGATTTGATCACGAATCATATACAGCAAAGCGATTTTGACAGTAATTCACGGTCATAAAGCGGATTTATTAACGCACATGTAACTTAATCTTTCTCAACTTGACGATAACCGAGGAAGGTGTTCCCTTGTATTAAATCACTCAAACGACCCTGACCGTCCAGCGCCGCGGTCCAGAAGCGATAATGCAGGGGACGGGCCCGGCGCGTTTCCGAGGCGGTAAATATCACAACCGCCGCGTCGTAAAAGGTCCGACAATTATATCGTCTAATCACGTGAATCGAGTCGAGGTCGTAAAACTTCTGGAGTCGGTTTTCATATCGAGGTCGGGTCGCGCTCGTATTTGTCCGACAAGAATGTACTGCGGGGGCATGCTAATGGTCGAAGTCTCGCTGTGACTGCTGTTTGCGATTAGTCATAGAATAAGTCCCGCACACGAATGTTTTGTGTTTTGGCATGTCTCGATTTTTAGACACTAAACCTACCTACTAAAATATGTGCAAGTATTACAGAGGAAACGTAATACTTTTTGGGATAGTTATGATACATTTCTGTGAATTTATGTAACACTAGCTATTGTGCGCGCCTTAAGCATGCCCCTGAGCATAAAAAAAATCATCGCAAATGTCAAATACCACCATACTCACGGTCCTTTCTAAGTTAAGATACCGGTTCCAACATAGATTCAAATCCTAACTTGATCTCCCGCTTTCATTCCGCTCCCGCTTTCGATCATAAAGGTGTATTAATTCCAACACCTGTCGATCCATATTTTGATCGATTCCGATTACGATTACGAGTCGTCCGATTACAACAGTTCCCAAACTCCACCCGGTGTAGTTGTCGGTTTCGATTCAACTTTTGCTTGCCGTTCCAAGTCCGATCCCAGTGTCACTTACAATTTTAATGTCTATACTACTTTTAACTTCGATCTTATTACTGCTAATGTATCAGAAATAAGATCAAAGAACAGTTACGTAAGACCAATTACGATCCCGGTCGTGCTTTGGTGTTGACTCCGATCACGCTCTCGGTTATGATCCCAATCCTGGTCACAGCTTTGATTCTGATTTCATTTCCTACGTACCCTGACAGCTAACATTAATCCATAAAAATTTTTGAAACACTTCCAGTTACTGGAAGCAATCTTTAAAAAACAAAACATAAGATTTTGAGGTTTTTTTTGTAGTATGTCTATAACCTAAAGTTCTGTAAACTGTAAATAGCTTAATTTGATGTGCCTATTATTTATGGTTAGTCAGCTTAAGCTATATTTGCGCCCTAGAAGCAACTTTTCACAACTTGACAACAAAATATCGACATTATCTACTATCTTTCAATATAATAAATACGGATTGTATACATAAAATTTACGTAAATAAATTTCTGAATGATGATTAAAACAGCACTAAGATTTATTGCGTAGTTTAAAAGAACAAATAGGTGAAAATAGCAATTGATTTAGACTAAACTAACACTAGTAATTGACTGGCATCATATTTCCAGTTTCATGATAATTCAATCGTTTAAAACGTATCCCTAACTGATATTGTGAAGCAAATGATTTTAATTAAATTTTTTTAAATAACATTAAAAATAAACGAAATATCTACGCAATAAGATAAATTACATTCGAACCAAAATTTGTATTAAATAAGAACAGCATTGAAATGACAATGAAGCAAACGTTGATTACCTTGACAACCATTAATCAAAATAATTACATGTTTATACATAATTTCTTTTATTTCAGGCCAGAAAAACACAATTTAATCATTCAAATGAGGGTCAATTTATTATGTATAATTTTTTTTTGTTTATTTTATTATTAAAATAAATTAAGACTAAAAAGACCACGCTTTTTATTATAGTCAGTTCCAATTCGGAAACAAACGCTTCATATTGATACCACAAATAAAAGGAACATCTGTAGTAATAGGCTCTATGCTGTGAATAGAAGCCAAGGGCGTTCGCGGTGAGCTTATTTGTGCTAAGTTATGCAGCGCGACTTTCTAAGTTCTTGTTAAGTAAGGTTTCGTGTTAACGCGCCGGCCAACGCTACGCTATGAAAACAACTCGCTACAGAGTAAATTTTTCTTCGCAAAGTGGAAATATTCTGAAATTTCCCCGTCATCCGAGACTAAAAATACTTCGCAAAAGCACTTACCGAGAAGCGCATTTTATTATAAATCTTTTTGTATAAAAAGGCTGTTGCTATTTAGTCACTTGCTTATATATATTTTTTTTAATAAAATAGGGATTTATTTTATACTTAGTAAAAATGACTTAAATTTTATGCATTTTTAATAAGAGTTTAAAATAGGTAACAATGAAGAAATAACATTAAAATATGTTGTTAAATAATAATACATATTCGGGAAGATCTGAAACCGAAAATATATTTTAAACTATATTACCCGAACTGCATCAACGTTCTCATACTGTCCGCGCACACCGAAGAGAATCACAGACAAAAATGCATCAATCTTGCTTCGCATCATTGATCACACGGATTTGGTGGCAGCTCTAGAATCGTCAAAAACTTTCCGGTTTTGTTGGTCCATATATGATGATGAATAAATCTATGTAGTTATTCCCAGAACTTTTAACATAATTTTAGATTAAAATCGGTAGTTTATCGTTACGTTCCGAACGATGAAACTGAATTTCAGAAATTTAGACAAATACGGCTATTCACATAAAGTAAATGAATGACGAATGTGAAAACGTTGAAAGTCTCGCTACGTGTGTTATTTTAAAAGTAATAATTCGACCAAGTACATACATGTCACGTTAATTCGTAAAAGGTATATAAATTATTGTTTATTTTGTATAGCCTCCTTACGAATAAAAGCCTCATCCAGGAAATTTTACATTTTTGTATCTCTAGCTGTATCTGGTCTTTTTCGACCCGCCACCGCCGCTATTTCGTCTGCCCATATGGAATATAGCCGGCTTCTGGTTCTGAGTCCTAGTGGTCCAAACCATTTTACTGATCTTAAAGTACATTTATCATTGTATCTATGGCCATTTGACCTGCCCACTACTATTTATTTTCTTTCTAGAGAGGAAATTAAGCCATTAATTAATACTTTTGTTTTCTTACGAATATTTTCATTCTGCACCTTGTCTTTTAACTTTACACTTAGGCAACTTATTTCCATTCATCTTATAGCAGTCTAGATTCTGTTCTCAGTTTCTCTATCGAACGCTTAAGCCCAACAACCATAGACAAGACATAGAAGTATTTTCGAATCCACAACTATATTTTTATTATTGAAAAAATGTAGCATGATATAAACCGTCAATCAATTTATTTAAATTAAAACAGCATGGATGTTTTCTCACCAAACGATAATTTGAGCAAAAGAACAGAATCGAAACCTATATTTACACTGCACAGCCGGCCGTGGAGCTATTGCAAACCGATTTCGTCGATATCGAGTGGCCAATATTTCAGGCGTTTACAATTTTTTCAGCGTGCGCAGCCCTGCTCCGTGTCTGTTGGTCTTTATAACAACCACAGGGTTGTCCTTCCTTAGATTTATTTTATCTTTTTTGACGTATCTGCATTGGTGATTGCACGAAGATGAGACTTGTTATTAAAGGTTTTTGTGCATACATCGGCATCACCATGAAGTAGAATAACTCAGAAATAAAAACATCGTGTGTACTTATGTACGCGCGTAAGAAGTTATATTTCTTTGGCGTAATTGAAAAAATGCTTTTCATTACCTGCAGATAATAAATTATAATAAAATAATAAAACGATTGGAGTGGTATAATGAATACGGTTGATAGAGTTTAATTTAAATTTGGAAAATTAAAAATTTATATTTATTTTCTAATCAATTCAATTCTTATATCAATTTTACTTTTTAAATGAGATAATAATTTGAAATTATTACAATTATTAAGTGAAAAATCGGAATATGTTAATGTTATTTTGTTGCCTCTCATGTTTTGCATTCAGCTACACAAAACTCACCGACTTATGTCACTGTTGAACTTGCTAACTCACTTCCGCATATGCTAACGACTTCATTGAAATTGGAAATTTGGCCGTGACCAAAAACTTCCTGTTTTAGTGTTGATTTAACGCGCCCAATTTCTAAATTCTATGACCACTCATCACAGAACTCATCACAGATAAGTTGCGGGGGAGGTTAGTAAATCGGAAATACAGAGGAAGGGAGAGGGTATATATACCCCTTGGGGGTGAATGGTTACCTACTTGGTGACAGAAAACTTAAAAAAACAGGAAATAGACATGAGATAGAACTAAGCAAAGGATTTAATCCGGGGGATCATAAGGACACAGGAAATATATTTTTAAGCAAATAGAGAGTAAAGTAAAATCCCCTGGAAGGAGATAAGTCACTTAATTGGTGACATAGGGAATATATATATATATATATATGTTAATAGGAAAATAAAAAAAAATAGGGGTATAGTACTTAAAGTAGTATACTAATGATTAATTATAAAGAGATGACCAAGAGAGGGGCTAGCATTTTGAAGGCACCTAAAAAGTGACCTAAGGACAAATTTTGAAAAAAGCGGGAAATAATACCAATCGACTAAAACCGAGGGACGTGCAAATTAACATAAATTTGTTATAATTATAAGCGACACCTAGTAACAAACCTTACTTGCACGTCAGTCATTAATGATCTGAAGTTGCTCGCTCAACCACTTGCGGGAACTTCATACTGTAGAGTTTTCGTGTCACCCCGATAAAAATTCACTCTCATCATTTCTTCAGAACACCCTAAAAGAAGTATGTATAACTTGAAAAATTTTACAATTAAAAACAATTTTTTGTATATAATCACAATGATTTTGTTATATGTACACGTGAAACCGATTTCTCTATAAGAAAATTGTAGTATGATTGTTTTTCAATATTATGGATTTTTGAAAATATTTATAATTGAAAGAAAATTTAATCACAGAATAAAATATTTTTAAATAATATAGCAGTATAAATACTTTTATAAATTATTATACATGTTTTTAATGATAGATGATGGTACAGAATTCTTACGAAACGATGTTGTGATGTGAGATATGTTAATTGCAATATTTCCCTTCAACTATTGATGCAATTTACATAATTTACTTTAGCAGTAGTTCTAAGAACAGAGGAGATGATCCTTTGTTTCAAAAAAACTTGTGATCATATTCAAGCGGTATGTTTTAGTCTTTAGTTTCAGTTTAATCAAACTTCTAAGAGGTAACAATTATGATTGGCATAAAATTTTACGCGAAATTAAGGCCAATGATAGTAATAGAAAATTATATATACTTGCCCAATGTTACGTTTTAAATTATGTTCCAGATAGTACCATTCGATTTATATGTTTCTAATAAATAAAAAGTACGTACCCAACCAATCCAAGTATGCACCCAACAAAACCAGTCGGCAACCCTATCGACAGTTAAACAACCCCATAGCGCTATCTCGCAGCCGAAAAAAATTGAACTGAAAAAAAATACGACCGTCGTTAAAAAACGACCGGCCCAAAATTCACACGGGGATATTTCAATAGTTTTCCATTTGCCGCGCACCGCGCCGCCGGCAGCGCCGCCGCGGGCGCGGGCGCGCCGGGGCCGAGCGCCCGCCGCGGTCCAGTGTCCAGTACATAAGCTTGACCTATGTGCTAAATATTACCCAGAAGTTAGTCACATTAGTAGCAATATTTTAGTTACTAAATCGATTTCTATTCTATTCTATAAACGATTTCATTGATCGGAGTACGCGTATAGACTTATGTACAAATATTATCTTCCACTTCAGAAATAACTTCTAATTACCTTCCTATTTTATGATGAAAAAAATAAAATTAGAGCCAAAAAATTAATGATGTACTTGATATTTCATGCAATAATGTATCGAATTCTCTTCATTAATTTAAAGAGAGATTTCAACCTGATTTTGAAATTTTGAAAAGTTTTTTCGCATAGAAACTAATTTTGATGATTAACAAAAATGGTATACATATCGTAATTGTTCAATTAAAATTTAATCATGCAATAAAAAATTGAGAACAGGTTGAAACATTAGACTTCTCATTTTAACTAAAAATTCTATAAAATCAACATATATACCGATAAATTGATACAAATACAAGGTTAATATATCATATGCTAAGTTGTTGTACTATATCATACAATAAGTTACACGTCTTATGTTTCAATACAACTGGACGAAACCATTTTCTAAAGAACCCGACTTTCTTGAGACCACGCGGCATGAGTATACGTGAGCTTAGCCGATAACTTCTTCATCACTTCCTTTAGTGTCAGTTTTTCTTCTACGATACGAAGTTATTTTTCTTTCGTGGATACTGAAATTTTATCATCAACACACCAAAAGAAGTAACTGCAAAATTAATTAAAAAACTCAATTAAAAATCACAAGAAATAATCACTGTAATATCGAATACGTAATTATTGCGACGAAACTAACGTTCTGAGGATAGTTAGAATTTGAGTGGAGAGTGAAGATTGACCATCATGCTGATGATGAAATACTGACCTAGTAGACACGATGACCGTCGAGGTGTGCATTTCCTATCGTATATTTGGAGATTCAGGACACGTTTCTGGTTTGTATTTTTGCCAGTAGTCACAGCAAAAAGTCTCTGATTTAAAATTACTGCCAGATATGTCAGTGCCTTTGTTTTATGTAAGTGTATGAAACATAATTATATACATTTTTAAAAATCAGTTAACGTGTACTTTTCTTAGTTTTAATAATGATCGATATAATGACGATACATAATAATCCTTTTCATAGATTATTTGTAACTAATTTCGTCTCGTCCCGAAGGCCTCGGATCTCGACTCATGAAAGCGGATATCAAAGAAAAAATATTTTTACCTAACGTTTCGCGCGTGTATCGCTCCATTCCAGTCCGCCGGGGGTATAATTATTTTCAGCCTGCAAAGCCTCTTAATAATGAAGGTCCGTTTCATATTTCATACCTTTTATTTCATACGCGGTTCCATTGATCGTTTTTCAGCGCTGAGAAGTTTCAGGTCTCGTACGCGGAGAGCGGTAATGGTCAGCCCGAGGAGCGGGCTTTGGCTGAGGAGTGCCTTTTATTCTGGCGTTCTGAGCGTTCGCATTAGGCTACGAGCGTTTACATATTTCATAGTGTACGGTATTTTACGTCTGTCGCATACTCTGTTGGTTAGCGGTGGCCGTTCCGTCGTTGCGAGTTGCTTCCGAATTGAAGGTGTATCGTTCGATAGTGGCCATCGGCTAATCGACCAATTTTTTTTTAACTAAACTACTTAAGTCCTCCGTCTCGCAACGTATTGAATACAGAATGCAGTGTGAAAATGAGTGACCGTGACTTAGTAACTTGTACAGGAATAATTGTCAATTACTAGTCGATAAAATTATGTGATAAAGCAAAACACACAATAAAGTATGAAATTAGACAAATATAATGAAATGAATATCGAAAGCATTTTCGTCACGTGTACCGTATTCTCGATGCAGGCAGAGGTTGGCGCGCTCGGACCCCCGCGGCCTGCGGGCGACACCGACCGGTCCGCTGATTTTTTTAACAGTTTTTAAGCGTCGCTCACCGTTTTTCTGGTGTTCGCACGGACGGACGCAGGGGTGGCTTAGTCTGAACGCAAAGTTGGAAATAATATAGAGCGCGCTCACGTGAATCGTCCCAGCTCCAGCTACTTACTGCTACTCCGGTGGTTAAATACCTTAAGGACTGTTTTACTTCGAAAAAATCCAGCTATTCCAGAGGCTTCTATATATTGGAACCTTTGAAATTTTTAAAAAAACATGCTAATCCGACGATTCTTTTCGACGAGACTCATATGTTTCGACTCGTAAAGCTTGTATGTTTCAATATATATGCTTTCGTAACACATATTTTCACATGTAAACTTTTCGAATAAACTAAGATTAGCTATATAGCATTCAATTTTAAACTAAATAACTATAGGCCAATGAAATATATTTCATTTTGAGGTATAGAACGCTTAAGATATAACGATTTTTTCGATGATTGCTGGAACGTATTAAATATTCCGTACACAAAGGGTTCCAACAGGAACCTATCAGTAAGCCTAAACAGTCTGGCAGTCCTACTTTCGTAGGACTCTATTTTTTGGATCGTAGTAGATAATCACTTGAAATTTTCACAAGATGTCTTTTGTGTTTTTTTTTGTTTTTGAATTTTATTTTATTTCGTCTACCATTATTTGCATGCTTTATTTAGAGAGAGAGAGACAGAAGAATGAAGAACGAGATGAGAATTCCGAGTAGAGAGGGTGTTATTGAGTAAGAAGATAGGATAGCAGAAAAGCGAGAGTGAATACGAGAGAGAAATAGCAAGAGTAAAAGAGAGAGATCGAACCCCTAATAGGATCGATAATTAAGACGCGTTATAATTATTAAAATTTTAGTTAGGAAATTTATTTACGCGATCGGACCCGCAAGAAAATTTAGTATGTAAAATACGTAAAAAAATACGTAAAAGTTAATCAATAAGTATTTAATAATTGCTAAAAACTTTACCTACATACAAAAAAAAATTAAAAACAGAAAGTAAATATATATATAGTTAAAACAATACATAATAATATCCTCTTATATGAAAAAAAAATCTCTGCAAGACTCATCTACGTAAGTCCAGCGTACACTGTCACGATATCTTCCAACCGAGGTGACAAATCGCAAAATCTATGTGTTCTTCAAAAAGTAATTGTTTAATTACAGGATTGGAAAAAGGAAAATATTTTTTTACATGTGACTATGCCAAAGCTTGACGGTCTTCGGGGCCTAAGCTAAGCCAAAAATGATAAGAGTTAAGGTAAAAAGTTTTTTTGTCATGTGGAAACCCTAGATTTGAATGTTACAGCGAGACATGAGTGCAAAATATGAAAAAACTTTCTACACGAAATTGTACAGAAGAGTGTAAGTGACTAACCGAATTCTAACTTTTTACAACGCCACGTATTCTAATTGTGAGTTATCAAGTGTCATTTGTCCGCGTAATTCATTAAATTAAACGTGTGGCACTCACTTTTCATCACTTACTTCGTTAACAAATGCACTTTGTTTATTTATATTTAAAACACTTTATACACAAATTTTACGCGTATAGCTAGCTATTCACCAGCAATTGCTATTCACTGTTGTACATAAGTATACCTATGTATACATACATGTATACTTTCGGGGCACATGCGGTAAGTGTGGCATTATAAAGATATGATAGATACCTATACGCCTATATACTTTCTCACAAACAGCTGCTTACGTAATCGTCCGATTTTGGAGCAGCTCGTCTCGATCCGTGCGAGCTTCGTACACTCGTACCATATACATACACGTTAAGCGAACGCTCGGCCGAGCCAAATGGTAGGCGGAGTGGAGGGTGTTAGGTTTTATTTTCGTTACAGAATTTCTTGATTCGATCGCCGTACTCAAAGTCCGCGATAAAAGCTATGCAAAAGCATAAAAATGTTTTCTATAATAGAGTAAAATTATTATAAAAATGTGTACTAAATTCAATATAGCCCCTTCTAGCGAACATAAACAAAAAAATATTTTTGAAATGCTCCTTTGCTGTTTGTAAAGGCCATATAATACTTCCAATCGTCCACTGCGGCATCCGGCTGCGTCCACGGCGGCAGTACAAAATCTAGCCGTTTTCAGCGTTGCCGTTCCCTGGCCTACGCCGGCGCGCGGCGCGGAGGTGTGAAAACGGCCATCGCCCAGATTTATGGCGGAGCATGCAGCGGTCATTTATCAAAGTAATCAAAGCGCCGGCCGCCGCCGCCGGCGCGCTGCGCTCGATTACGCTGCATTATTCCGCCGGCCGTGCCCGCGGTCCGCGCGCACAACTCGATATCGGTCTGCGTGATTCGCCGTTTCGTCGTTTCTTCGTTTCTCGCGTATGTGTATATATACATATATATTATACACACACACATATATAATATATATGCATATCGCGAACAGGACTGTTATTAAACATATTGAGGACCGCGAATTAATACTCAAGCTCAATAATCAGATATTGATATTCATATTATTTATATTTATGTTTACTTACGATACCTTAGTAACTTATTTGTATTTAATATTCGTATTTGTATCGCTTTTAGTTGCATTCTGTTATTTTATTTAACAAATTAGCGATCGCCCCACACGACGATACTTGGATCACATTATTACCAACCACACATAGGACTTTTTCCACTACCTCCTTTTAAAGTTACTCTTAACTAAAAGTCGCTTTTAAAATAAAATTTACGTCCATGTTTTCCTTTTAACGGGTTTTACCTTAGGTCGGGGGTTAAAAAAAAAATCTAACGTCACTTATTGCGGAAAGTACAGTATAAGTATAAAAGTTTGTTTGTATCAAACAATCTTTTATGAAGTTTGGAAAGCTATCAACAGTGATCTTAATAATTTTTATATTTCTCTTGTTTATTGCACTGTGTTGAAATCTGATAGTCGATTTTGCATAATATTCGTTATAATAAACCATCGGACTTAAGGTCATTATCATTTTTAGAGTACAGTACCCAAAGGGTAAAAAACGGGTTATACATAATGGTATGGAACACTTCGTGCGCGACTCCGACTCGCACTTGACCGGTTTTTATTACTTCATTTTTCACGATTATTATATCATAATATGTAATATTGGCATAAACATTTTTCGATGTCAGGTTTAGTCAGCCCATTACTGGAAAACGGATTTTTTTAATTTAAATTGATGAGAATGGGAAAAAAATGAATAAAAAAATGAGTGAGTCAGGGGGCACCCGGTAGATGTGAAACATCAAAACTGTTGTATATATACTGTATTATTATAATTGAAATAAGGTGAGGATGGCAGGTATCGCGAATGAAAAGAAGTTCATTATTTTCATTATCCACATTCAATGTGACATTCCATCAGTTAACTCTGTTACAGTAGCCCTGGAGTCTGTTTCTAGCAGACTAATCTTTGATTGTATGAAAATTAAAATTTTGTCGACGTTAACTAAAATATGAAACGTACATTTTGGAAGTAATATTCATTGTCGCTCATTTTGAAAACTTTGTAAGCTATGACGGAATTTCAAAAATTGAAATCACTGTTTATTGTAATAAGTTTCATCACTGGAAGAAAAACACGATCAAGACGGACACGATGTAGGTCGAAACTTAGCGTCATGATAATATACAACTAATATCGTCATCTAAATAATTTTTAATTAAATTTGTACGACAATTTATTTTTTACTTCTCCAAGTAAAATATTACTTGTATAATACTAAAGGCTACTTAACTAGGATAGTTTTATTTTAAGCTCGTTATATCTGCTTTTAACTTCGTTATATACACTAATGCAGTGATTTTTTTCACAAATTCAAGAAATATATTTCGCACATGGATCTCCAAATCAAAAATTGGTTTTCACAGATCTGCAATGTTTTTGAATAATGAGTTATCCAACATCGTGGGATAGGCGAGAAAATAAAAATTCATCCCCAATTCACGCGTAGGGGAGGTACTCTAATTTTTTTCATTTTGCCATCTTTTTGGCTTTTAGCTCAGATTAGTTAAACTTCGGACAGATAGACAGACGAACGGACGGACATGGCGAATTTATGAGGGTTCTCTGTTGAATACGGAACCCTAAAAAGAAACATATTTCTTAAAGGAGAGCTGAAGTTCTTTGCGTAATCAGTATGGCATGGCGACCGCTAACAACCGTTGACAACGCGTACGGTGACAAGGTTAAGGATTGTCAGCTTCACGTGTGACCTGTCGGATGGGCCAAGTTCGCTTGTATCATTTACTGGACATCCATTAGTACACTTAAGCGTCCCCTTAGTTTGCTACGACGTACGATACTGAACTACGTTGAACCAATGTTGACCTGCAACCCCGACCATGTCGTTAGAGCGCCTAGCGGCAGGTTGTCCGGCTGCACCATCTAGTTTGCAGCTGTCACTCAAAAACCTTGCTTCCCCATCGGCTATCAGCTGTACGAGCAATGTGGCCTGCCTATCGCCACTCCAAATCACCGATTTTGTGAGCTACGTCGGTTACGGTACTTCTACGGATTTTCTCGTTTCGGATTTTATCTTGTAAAGAAATTATTTCGTTAATAGTCGGAGACCGAACACATTACCTTTGATTTAAAAACAACGTGTCGACTATTATTGCATACGTGCATATGCATACAATCTACACGTATGTCTAGTTTTATGAACCATAAAACCGACCGAAACAGACTGGTATTGCGTTTTGAAAGCATTAAAATATCTGCGATCTTTTGTAACTAAGTACCCTCGTACATATCACAGAGAAGTAAATTTCAAGAAGTGGCCAGATCAATTTCAAATTAGGTTTGAATTCTGGGAAACTGGAAAACGGCGACTATTTCCCGACTTCATAACATTTAAATCAGGATTTGAAATGTCTACGCATAATTGAATAATTTTCTTGAAATATCGTCTCTCCGCCGACCCGGACGACGGCGTCTACGTTATTTAATATTTTAAGATCGCTCGAAAGAAAATGATAATTCATTTTTTATGAACTCTGAAAAGTTTTATTTATGGCGCTGCTATTTCGAAAATTCGTTCACGATTTCCGAAGTGAAAATGTATTTCGAAATTGTGGACAATTTAAAAAAACTTCAGTCACATTGAAAATTTTAAACGAGATCCCAATGATTAAACTTTATAGAAATAGAATTAAATCTTTGTGTTGCCTAAGTATTCACTTTTCAAATAAATAGTTTGTAGTAAATGTGACTAGAGCAAAATATTGTTATCTTTCTCATTCTCTCTCTCTCACACTCACGTACACTCTCTCTATTTTTTCTAGACACTCAAAAAATCAAATTTGAAATAATTTGAGGTCCTCAAATTTTCTCGAATTTTGAAAGGTAAATTTGAAAAATCATAGTATTTAACAATCATTTTCTAAGATTAGTTAAGGTAGTATGCGATTTAAGATATGACAAAGGTGAAAATTATCCAGAGCTTCAAGTATCTTTTTCTGACATTACTTTCAAGTAATTTTTACCGATGTATAATATTAGTGATATACATTTATTGATTAATCTAAAAAAACGTTTGATTTATTGGGAGGTGATTGAACCCAACTTAATTAAAAATTAAGGATTGGAACTGAAAAATAGTTTCAAAGTATATGTGTATTTATAAATAGGTCATGTAGATATAACTACGAATATGAAGAACCAACTACCACATTTAACGATTGTATGCATTGAAAATACTCTTACATATATTATAATGATTGGATTAAATCTGGTGGCGCACGCGTATCTCACGATGGATTTGTAACTTTATTTCTGTATTTTAGGGTACATTTTGAAATTCTCGTCTTTAGAGTAAATTTTATGTTATTCTAAAACGATATATAGGATAGTAAGACCATTGTTTCCTTTAATTAAGAAAAATATGTATACCTTTCATTTTAATACTTTTAGAAGTAGGTACTGATAAATCAAAAAGTGAATAGAGTTAGTTTTGGATCAGATGGTTGCTGAGCGAAGGCCAATTAAATATTGAGCATTCAACTTGTATAAGAACAATTTATTTGTTCTATACCTAGAAGAAAACATTAAGCCGTTGGTGAAGAACGGTCTTACAAGATTGATGTCTTCAATCGCTAACAGTTTCCAAATGGGATGAAGAGGGATGAAGTCGCTAACATAAACCATTGAGTTTAAAATAAGGAAACGTATTTAACGTTTTAAAGTATTTCATTTGGATGGGGTATACGTACATTCTAGCATACATTGAAATGGCTGGTCAAAATGTGGCATCGCTGGTATTATATCGTTGAGCAGAGGTTAATAAAAAAAACCGCACGTGGTATATATGGGTTGATTTTACATTTTAATCTAAAATTTTTTGAAACAACGAATGTTCACATTTTTGTAAGTATTATTTGCGATAAAGGAGTAATATCATGTACTAAATAAAAAAATCCTAAAAATATACACATAATTATATAAATGACAAAGAATTATGAGCATATAAGCACAATAATTAAAATTGCAAAGTTAATTTTTATATCACAAAATTGAATCCGTTATTTTGATTTCTTCAAATATACAAAGTATCAAAAAATAATTTCAATGTAGGCATAGAAGTCGTGTAACTTCCGTTTGTTTCGAACCGAGTTACAAACAAAAATTTATATATATTACTTCACTAGCATGTAAGTCCATATATGGAAGTCCAATTCCCGTTTTGGCCATTTTTTTTTATTTTTGGAGGTATATAAGCTAAAAACCGCAAACAATCTTTATGGAAAATATTTTCTGCAAATTTCGTTGCAGATAAATATTTTCAATACGTTCGTAGCGTTGTTCATCACAATATATCATATTTTTTATTTTTGTAGTTTTTCTAAGACCATCTATCTCTCTACAACACAAATGTAGTTCAGTCGTAAAATAAAGTGAAAGCGTAGACCACCGCAATATTATAGTTGTATGAGAATATTAGGATTACTTCCGACCAAACGCGAACGATCATTTATACTGATTGTACAAATGCCTGTACGCAATTTCCGAATTCACGTTCGCCCGCGATGAACACAAATATCAATTTTCCCGCTCCAGCACAGCAATATCCGGCGGTGTAACTGGAAGAAACACAACATGCTTATCTCCGACACGACTTATGGCGATCATAAAGCTGGCCAGTTCGCACCTCGCCGGGCCCTATTACGAGCGCGGGCGGCGGGCGCGCGCTTATCACGCTCGTCGTACACGGTAATAGGCCCCCTTATGTAGGATTTATTCAGCCATTCGACATGCGGATCGCGGCTCGTCCGATTTAACTCGACCTTGCGATAAATCGAACATTATGAAATTTGTCGACACGGCATTAATTCTGTACGATTTGTATTTATCCAAAGCCATATTACATTTTGATATGCCTAACAGTCCCCTGATCTAATCCATTATTTTTTATTGATCGATGTCATCGAAATCCACAGTGGATTTTTTTCAATAGTCATACATTCCAAATGGCGACTTTCAACAATCACGTGCAATGTTTTGACATTTGTAATGAATTGAATTGTTAAATTAAAAAGCGAGGATTTTTGATGATAAATATCTATACGCGCGTCAGCGTGGCGAGTTTGAGGGGCCGATGCTGATTGCTACTTAAATTATCCATTTTTAATTTAAATTTGATTTATTACTCAAATTTTCAATTTTTTATGTTACTATTGTGCTTTAAATTTGTTGTTCCCAAAATATGGTTGACAATAATTCGGTACATAATTGATTTCAACGATTTATTTAACGTATAGCATGAAATATTATAAAAGAATTGATTATTATTGTTTTATTTATTGTGATGTCACCCTATAATAATTCATTTTACCAAAACGATAATTTAAACTTAGGTATATAAAAATCGGTCGAGTGAAAGTCAGGTTTGCACACAAAAAGCACTTTTCACTACAATAATAAAAAAAAAAGCTGGATCAAATTTTTACTACTTCACCGAAATGTACTGAGTAAAAATGAAGTGTTGTTTCATTGACTTTTTGTGTCTCACGTAATACGAAACATATAATTCCAATGAAAGGTCTTACCACAAGAACGGTTGAATGCTATCTATCATGATAAAAAATAGTATTCATATGCAGAAATTTGATTTCTTACAAATTACGTAATTTCGTTTTATATTAAACGTATTCGATGTCTATATCGTCATGGACATACAAAAGCCAAGGTACGTTTTCATTTGAAAATCCGAAATATCAGATTTCAACACAAAAGCTCTTCAATGTTGAGCTTTTTTCGATAATGAAATAATTTCAGCGATAGCACGCTGCAGTGACAAACGGACAGTGTTACGGCGCCCTCGCTTTGGTTAATTGCGAAATATTCCGTGTTCCGTTTTATTAGCCGGTCGGAACGTTATTGAAAATTCCGGATCGGATGCTTTCGCGCGAATTGAACGGGCTGTACGAATTTCGATGGTGCAGCCAAAATATTACTTTATACGTCTGGTATGCTTACATCGAATGGCGTGGGATGGCGAAAATACAAAAACTTATGGTAAGCAATAGCAGTCCAGTTTTTATGTAACTTTTTTTAATTAGGACATAGATTGTATCCGATAAAAAAATCGTCAACTTCGTCACCCCATTTGAAATCAACTACAGAACGAAGTTTCCTTTAAAAATTACCGCTCGAAACAGGAAAGAGTGAAAACAGAAAAGCCAATCGCCATATGTGAGAAGGTCATCACTTTATTTCATTAACAATAGGTTGTCTTAAGATATGCTTATGCAAACTCGTTGTTATTCGCAGAATTCGCTTGCTACAAGCGAGCATCAACTGTTTAACAGGCACGATCAACTCATTTAAGCTAATAAGCAAGACCAGAGTCCTAGGCGGTATATAGCTGACACAAAAACGAATGCATTTCATATAAGCTAAATGTTCAATAATTTATATTTCGTCTTTTGAATCTATTTCACTTAGTGTATATATATAGGTTGTTTGTATGTTTGGACACATTTATGTCAAAAAGTATTTGTCCCATTTGATTTTTTTTTTTTCGTGTTAAGTAGACCGTTTATCCGAAAAGTTTATATTATTTCATTTATTTTATTTCTATTATTTTAATATATAGCCACCGAACTGATAACGTTTCTGTAAGCACGGTTTGTTTTTAACGATTGAACCTTTATAGGGTGCCGAGCCAAAATGGTATAAACGGAACTCGTATAGTTTCGTCATGTCTGTCCGTCCTTCCGTCCGTTCTTGTGTCACGCATTTTATTCATAAACTGCAAGACCTATCTTTGTTGTTTTAAAATGATAAATATTAGACTAACTGACATAATTAACAGGTATTAGGTAAATCAAATATTACTTTATTAATTTAACAATGAAAATAATTAAAACTAGTACTATCTTGAATTATTTCAATGAGATTATTCTGAATTGATTTAATCTATATATGTGTACAAGTTAACTAAATAAAACTGATCAAATAATGCAAGAAAGTAAGTAATGATAGAAACAATATATATACTTGTTAGAATTAATATAGTACCTACGTTGTTAGTTCAATTACAAATGAACTAATTGTTATAACGAATCAGTTTTCATTGATATTTATAATTTCAAAGTTGTTAATTAATTTAACGCCGACTAAGAGAAAATCTCTCTTAGTTAGCCTTCATTTTTTAGAGTGCATGTGCAGGCGGATGCGCCATCTATAAATTGCAGCAGAATTGTTGCATTCGTCGCAGTTGTACTCCGACCACCTTATACGAAGCTCGGCTGTAATAAAGAAGTTTGATCGTCTGAAAATGCTGTCCATCATTTTGCCCACACGCCGCAAGAAATCCGTACTCCCAGGCGACTGTGAAAGAAATCTGGCTTACGCGACGGTAGCTGAAATCACCGTTACAGGTGGATCATTCTAAAAATTTCCTTGTGGGAACAACACTCATAATTCATTTTCCGCAGATCAAAAAAAAGAAACTGCCATCATACCAGGACGCAGTCATTAAAAAATAACTCACATTTATTTTAAACTTTTTAATGGGAAAGGCTATGGATAGTCAAACTTTACAAAACTCTTTAATTACCTACAGCGCAAACGTTATACGCCGAAAACCTAGGCCCTGCGCTATTAGATTAATGGCGGCCGCGTTTGAGAATTGGTAGAAAAGTTACCACAGAATTTACGAGCAACTCGTATAAAGTGTGACAAAACTAACAACTATAGACGTTTAGCACGCGACGCCTCAGCAGGGTTAGGCCTCGCCCACACTGCCGCCTACTTCTATCTATCTCTGTTTATTCAATAAACCAAAGTTTTACGTGTGCGTTTGTACGCGATCACATCACATTTACGAATAGAAGAAAGTAAATTTTAAGTGTAATCTCTAAGCAGTAATAAACAGATAATAATGAATTTTGTTTTAAATTTTATTCGGTTGTTACTAGACGTTTGATATGTACCGTAGTGCATAGAAAAACATTGGTTAAACTGACAATATCTGCATTATATAAAATATTACACACCACCTGTTGTTGATTTTGTAGCAAATAATTAAAATAAAATAAATAATGGCTATTGGTAATAAAGCCTGGTAATGACAATAAAACTGCTCTCTTTTAATAAATAACGGGATAGAATCCTATTATTAGCTTATATTAAAATATAGATATGATTTTTGTGAAATTTTAATTATAGGTCTCTGTGCTAAGATATATATCATTTCATTTTATTTCAATATTTGAAAATGTTGATTTATAGTACGTTTCCACAATTTTGTATTTATGAGTTTGTTTACAAATAAATGTGGCAGTGATAAATGGGTAGAACATATTATTAATGGCTGCCCCTCGATATGAACAAGATGTTGTGCAACGAAAGTTAAATTTTCTTCAGTAAGTCAACTAGTAAGTTGCAAGCAAGTAAAAGGTGCTGTATTGTCTCTTCAGTGCGTTTTCGTGACAGTGAGTCGAGTAAAAAGTCGAATGTACCACTTCATTTCTTTTACTATTTACTCTTTCTATTATTTTAATCACCAAAACTCGATGGTCATATAATGTAACAATATATAAAACAAAATTGTCGTAACAAAGAATGTGGAGTATATTTCCTATATATATATATATAAAACAAAATTATGAAAAGAAAATTGAATGGGATGAATTTCATCTTCGGTAGATTAACCATTAGAGCTTTCATTGTCACTGTGACTATATCCTTCAACAGACGCTACTTATTTCTTTATATAACACAACTAATTAATTTTTTATTTTTAATTAATCGTTAATAGTAAAAATTAAGTCACGATCAAGAAGAATGAAAAGCATCAGAAAAATCGTATCCTGAAAAATAATACAAAATTTTAACAATAATCTCTATTAGTTTTTTCGCATACTATCACTCTTGGATATGGATGTAAGTTCCATTTTCATCTTAAATTTTTACAGAGTATTGTTTTTACGCAATTCTAAATTTTTGTTTAACTTACAGATTTGTATTAATATCAGATACGCTCGTACATTTCTATAAAGCGGATACTATATACTGTTGTGTTATTGGAATCGCTTGGAGCAATATTTAAAATTTTGTCGCTTTATATATACTAAAAATAAACACAGTGTACGTTCTCACGAATCAAATTTATGTCTTGACACAGGGATTTGTAAATTTAAGCAAATTGACCACTTACATATATTTTCATTATTTTTCAATGTTACTATTGATATATACATTGTTTTAGTACCGATGCTCCCGCCGGTAAAAGAGATTCAAATTATTCATATATCGTGCTAGTATTAAAAACATAAAGATGAGTCAGCGCGCGCGCACTATGGGGACGTACCAGCGACGAGCCAACACGTTATGATCCCTATGAAGTATGAACCGATAAAAAAATTGTAGCACATTTCGTAAGTATACGTTTGACCCACATTTTTAACAATTTACGATATTTTCTAAATAATATGAACGGCTCCTAACTTTCAGTAAGTCACGTTCCTGAAAAATGTGCTTACGAATTGTTCTTATTGACTTAGCCTATCGGCCGTGCTGACGCTACGATCTTAGATGGTTAAGATTAAAAGGTATCTTTATTTTCGTCTAGTCTACGAACATAGCCTATCTTAGGTAAATCATACTATTGTAGATGGTATTAAATGTTGTTTTCTCTAGTATAAATCACATATGAGTAGTAATAGGGTATCTTATGAAGGGGAGAATGGGTGATGAAGGAGAGAGTGGACCACCGAAACTCTCCCTTACTGGGCGTAACGACACAGCGGAAATTGTTACTTCACGTCTGTATTCTGTGAAAGTGTGATGTACCACAGATTGAGCTGACCCATTTCCTTGTTGTAGTGAAATTGCCCACAGCATGGCTCTAGTACATAATTTTTTCTACGTTTTTACATTTATATCTTATTAATCTACAAATACAAATATTTAAATGTGTCAACCAAATAAATATTTATTTCTGATTCCTATGTATTTTCGTATAACCTATTAACCACACGATGTATACCTAAAACACTACGCGTCTTACCATTTTTCAGATACATAGTGTTGTCGTACACGTAGCATAATACACTTCATTGTGCATTTAATACTTTCAAATGACCTAAATCATAATATATTTCACCACTTCTTTTATTTATGTCCAAGGACCAATAAGTTGCTTGAAATCCTTTGTCGAAGCATATTACAAATTTTAAAAAACAGTATAACTCTGAATTTTATGAATTTAGCTTTTTATAATTTTCAATTTATTGTGATTTCATTTTATATCATTGAATATATAGTCCTCCTTTTGTATAAAATCGTGATAAATCGTCGGCTAATTACTTTGTGGTTCTTGCCTATTAACACTGAATATATAGATTGACCAAAGTACTTACTCTCGTTTCTAAATTTATTTAGTACTTGCTTTCTATTCACGGCTTCGCCTGGACGGATATAAAATTTATTCCTTCACCTAACATGTTGATCAATCTTGCTGTCAACCCAACCTCGTTCCCGCTTTCAGTTTTGGTCCGGTTCTGTTAATGACCTACATAAATATATGTTTATTTTTGTTTTGTTGAGACATTTTTTTTAAACGAAAACGGTTAATGTAAACAAATTTTATTACGTGAAAGGTATATAGATAAATATATCTAGTTTTACAATGTTGCTGACAAATTCGTGGTTTTTTAAAAATATTGATCATATGAATAAATAAATAATGGGCAAATAAAAACCAAATCAATTAAAATCAAAAATTGCTTTATTTTGTAGGTAATAGAAAAATGCATTATAAATGATCATTTTCGACATTAACATTAAAAGGTATTCCAAAGTTGATTCACCATGAGAAGAAAGAACAAGAAACTCAAAGCTTGATCTTTTTAACTCATCGACACAAAGGATTGACTAATTAATAGTTTAGTACAATACTTAAAAATAACATGAAGAAACCTGATAGCCGAGCAGTTCAATCCTATGGGGTTTTTTCAATAAGACATGCAGACACGGTATAATAGCCCTTACCATATATATATTTTTTAACTCAACGGTTAAATTCATAAAACGGCAAATTTTGAATTTCAGCCGGGATCTTTTTATAACAGTGCACACATGGTCCCTTAAATGATTTGTGAACTTTGTTCAGACGGGTCTTATGAGCAGCAAGATTGTTCTTATGTATAATTTTGATGTTATGGATGTCGCTCCTTTCTTGAAAGTATTCTATGTCTCTTGACATATACCAGGTTTTCGTATATGAATTGTGATGCTAAAGTTAAAATAATGAATTTATAGAAAAAGAAAGAAACGCTTTTCATTTGAAAGCCTAAAGAGAGACTTTTAATACGGAGTAAGTACTTAATATCGAAATAAGTGGGATCTCAAACAGCGATAAAACCCATTCGGCGTCCGATAATTTGACCCAATGTTTACCGTGCAGAGAGGCCCAGGAAACTGCTTAGAATTACAGCGCGAGCGCGCTCCTACAAAATCCCGGACGCTGTTATCAGCGATTAGATTTGCCATAAAGTGCACAGAGCAAACACTGCGCCACGTCCTATGTAGGTACACCATTATCCTGGGTAATTTGTGGACATGATAAATTAATAGAAAGTTTCATATTTGATTGTATAAATAATGGTAATGAAGGTAGATCGATGTTTAGCAGTTGGGACATACGTTCCCACAATCTATTTATTTCAAATAAAGAAGCTTGCAATTTAAGCCCTCCTCTCTGGCCCAATGCTAATTGGGAGCTGTTAACAATCTTTGATAGAGAAATACTGAAGAAAATAAATATAGATATCCACAAGAACCATTACTGCAAAATGAAAAGCCATGAGAATGGTCTATATAAGTACTATTTAAGTTATCTACTTAATGTTCATGCTAAAAGCTATTGTATCATTATTTGTTTTCTTTTAGTTATACTAATTGTGGTAAACAATAAATAAATAATAAATATACCAAGTATTATTCCCCCGAAAATACCTTATTTTTCGAATTTCGTCTCTATAAGTCAGTAAAAGAATGACTCACAATATTTTTTGTAATTGTTCATTTACTATCTATTTTTAAACTTTAATGATTGCATTTAATTTAATTGAAATCACTCGAATTGAAGCATTCGTAGTTGAGATTTTTTAGGTGTTAATCGTATAAAAAATTGTACAAAATTGCGTAATGATAAATGGTGACCCTACTGGTAGGGTTATACACAGATGCTTATCTCATATTTATTAGTTACGAAATTATTAATGTCATTTAATTTCTCGCGTGATTTTAATATATAAAAGGCTTTGCAGGGCCCGCAATTAAGGGGAATTACTTCCTCGGCCGCTGAGTTACCAATTTGCATATTTTTCAGGTGGGCGGGCCGGCGCGCGCACTCGTTACAATATGCGCAGATTCCCTTTATAATTATAAAACGTCAAATGTTTTAGATCTTTTTCAGGAGTTTTAATATAGCAAGTTGAAATTCGAATGGGACTACATTTGGTATATCAATTACAAATATAAAAACTGGTTAATTAATAAAATAATCGCATATTATAATAACTATAATATGCGATTTATTGAATTCCATTTTTGCTAATAAACTTTGTATTTATTCATTTTAAAAATGTGTTAAAACTTATATTATGATGACGAGACGTATTATCTATAAGATTTGTACCTAGGTCGCTTTGAAAATGGTCCAATAATAATTATCAATCTTTTTTATTATCCATCGCGTATTGTAAAGTACTTTCGAGTAGCAGCAATAACACTGAGTATCGTTAACGTAGTCCGATTTACCGATTTCAAGGCGCGGAGCACTAGGTTCAAGGTTAAAGTGCTACTCAAACATGTATGAGACGATGTACGCGATACGCTATATAAGTTCCCCGCGGGGCGAGGTCACGTGCACCGATAATTACGGACGTGATTAGGAACGTGAGACTTAGCGCAGAACACATCCGGTGTGTACGCACAACGACAATATGGAGGAGGGTTATCGGTTACCGAACACAACATGGGTTATACGTCGGTCAATTACGGGGGCTAGTATCTATGGCACCGACCAAGTGCGTGCGAGGCTCACCCAACTAGGGTTCCGCACGAATGCCTCAGTGAATTGTCAACAGATGTCGTAATACTTTTTTTTATTTATGTATATATGTATATATACATTATAATTTTGTATATATACATATATATGTATATATACAAAATACCTGATACAATATACAGAATAGCTGACAAATAAATTAATTATCCTACATTTCACTGAAACATAAATAAACTCATCACCTATTAGTGATGCTTATTCTTCTAACAAGTTTATTCGCAGTGAATTTTGTCAATGAGTGTTATCATCTAAATTTTAAAATTTATTAAGTATTCATATTACGCAGATCAAAAGGCTTTCGCAAAAGTTTATTTACGAAAGCCTTTTGTTGTGTAACTATTTTTATTTAAAACATTTTTTCTAAAAACTTTTATACAATTCAACAAAAGCCGCCAAGTATATTTCGGGCCCCGCGCAGTGTACGATTCCGTAGTTGTCTGTTACTGTATACGGGTACTTTTTGTTTAATACCGAGAACTTATTAAAGGACTTCATGATTTAAGGGTTAATAACATTTAAAACGTACGAAGGCTCTAGGGTTTACGTCATAATTAACAGAACACACTCTGTGACTCTTTGACATTTGTAGAGATGTCAAACAGAGACCTAGTGATCGTGACTATTCAACTCTTTCATGGATAGCTATTTGTCTGAAGATATGAGTCAAGAGTAAGAATAGGTAAGATATACGTGAAATGCTTCCTTTACCCCGATGTGAATATAATACTACGCATAGTTGCACCCAATGCAATAATACAATTAACAATTATTGTATAAACTTACCCTTATTTTTCGGAAGAGTTGGCAGAGACTAGAGTCTTTATATATCATCAATCTTTTCATGCAAGCTCTTGGGTTTCGGGTCCTTAAAATTTGGCCCTTTTTAATATGCGATCAATGTGATCTACATGGAACTTTTGAGAGCGACCCTTGCCCACCTTTCCTCCATACACATTCGCTCTGTAGATTTGTTTTTTCAGTCTTCTTTCATTCATCCTCTCCAGATGATCAGAATGTGTATGATGGAAAAGTTAATAAAGTTTGTCCTAAAAAATATTATGCTGACTGCATAGGTGGTATATTAAAAAAGAACCAAATTTTGAGCAACCGAAATAGATGAACTTGAATGAAACGATTCACAGATTCTTAGTGAAATAAGAGAAACAGGCATAACTCGTACCATATAGAGATTTTGGAACGAAGTTCCTTATCGCGCGTTGCGAAAGGGGGCTAGACGGAAAAAATTAAGACCAAAATTTGTAACGACCCTTTTTGCTAACGACCTTTTTTGTGTTTCTGCACAAGTTCCGGATATTGCTGATGGAGTTAGGTAAGTAGAGATTTTATACAAACAATAATAAATGCTTATGTATTTTTAGCAAGTACGCATTATAACCTCTCTTTATTATTGTGTTAACCAACTTATACGCGTTATAATCTCTCCATTATTGTGTGTTTAGCAAGTGTACGCGTCATAACTTTAATGAATTTAAAAGCAAATTATATTTTAATATTACAATATCAATGCGTATGTATTCAGCAAGCCGTGCATGTTCTAACCTATACACTGTTCTGTTTACGAAGTCGAGAGAGTATATATATATATTTACACACACTCTGTTGTGTTTACAAAGTCCCGCGCATCTATGACGTGTATGAAAGAATAGACAGACAGAGTGCATATATATATATGTGTGTGTGTATGTGTGTGTGTATGTGTGTGTGTGTGTGTATGTATATGTACAATTTTTGCTTTTTATTTCAATAGCGAATCAACTAAAGCGTCGACTACTGAGGTACAAACTATAACATCAAGGAAAAAGACAAATGCACAAAGATGTAGAGAATATCGTGAGAGAAAGAAATTACAAAATACAATGGTACAAAACATAACTGCAGAGAGATCAGATGAATGTAGTGAGACTGATCAATTACAAGCTAAAAACCTAAAAGTAATGCAGATAGAAGAAAAAAACATTATGAAGCGCAGAAATTAAAGAAACAAGAAAAAAAATACCTAAAACTATTAAACAAAAAATAAAGAATATTACGATAGGAAAAAAAAAATTCAGGCTTTGCTATTGCAGGCAGGCTACTTCAGTTACCACAAGCCAATTATTACTAAAATTGAGCCTATTGATTAAGTTTATATTACATTATATTTGTTAATAAAAAAAATATTATTATAACTTAAAAAATATATATATTACAATTCCTTCACTAATTAATCGAAAGGAACTTCGTTCCATCCGGGTGTCCCTTGACACCTCTCAAGTTTTTGTATGATAGCTGACTATCCTTCTGAGAAATAGGTGTATGTTAAGAAGTCAATATAATTACTTGATAATTAAATGATTATAATAGATATTATTTTAATAGAGTAAGTAGAAATTTATTACAATCATAATTCCATCTTAAAAAATATTAAATATCCGGAAAGAACGTTCTTTTTAAGTAAAATTTATCTCTTTTGTTAAGATTACCATATCAAATGTACAGTAAAAAATATTTTTAAAGGTTACGCTATCAAACAATATCACCGTACCGTACGCAACCTCACGATTTTTATGATCAGGCAGGCGCTTTCAATAGAGCAAACGCTCGACAAATTTTTAATGTACATTTAAAAGGACTTAAGCGAATTAATAAACATCTCGAATCTCGAAATGATCGCTGACGAGCTGGTGAGTCACGCATCAAAACATCGCAACTGACACTGTAGCCAATAAGCCAGTCGTCGTCGAGTGTCCGGTGGCGGTCAACAAAGCACTTCTTGTAATCCTACGCTTGTTATGATGTCACGGTGTCACAGTCTCTTAATCGTTCTAAGGTACCTTAAGAAAAAACACAATTTTAAAGTAGACTTTCAAGTCTATTTTACTATCGAGGATTTGTCTGTTTATTTTTTTGCAGAATCTGTTCTAAACTTCTTAACGGCGATAGTGGCAAATAATTATACAGTTAATTCTGTACTGTTCTGTAGGGGTTATAGAGACAAAGCTATTTCTAAATAAAAAAAAACGAATCTTGTTGTAATCGCCACTCATTCGAAAACTGTGTAACGAGTAACGAACTATGATAACTAATCTAGATAACTAGTAAAATAAGTTTTAAGATATCGGGATCGAGGGTTGATGGGATCGATTTCACATACTGTTTAGTACTATTGCTTTCAATTACTATGAGAGTGTTAGAGGCTGAGCACAAGCGTCGACTACACGCCACACCGAAGATTTATACAATAGTGAAATTAATAGAAAGCGCGTCTCGCTACTTCCTCTCAACAGTTTTCTGTTTAATTATTAACAATGAGACGAAAAACTATAACACAATATTCAAATTACATCTACACGTAAATCAATACTTATAATATCTACGTGTTCAGAGCCATTTTAACTCGAAAAGTTGAAGCAGACAAAACGATGAACAAAATTTAACTCATTCTAAATAACAAGTTGAATTTTTAAATGCAGTTAATAAAGTTAAATATAGATATTTAATTAATTAATCATTTGTTTCTTATTAAAAGTTTTATGGAGCTACATCTAAAAGAATGGAATTTATTAGTACTTTCTAAGCAATGGCTACGATATTTTTTTTTAACGGAAACTAACTTTAAAGACGGTATCTGTGACACAAAGTTCATTGATAAACTGTACGCGAATATTATTATTGAAATATTTATGAATGAGACTCAAAACGAGATGTGGGATACACAAGCGGAATTTTGAAAAGGATGTGTACGGAGCCAATTTTTTCTCTGCTGAAAGTTGCGAAAAAGCTTTTGGCTAATCAATAAAAGGTTTTCTATAGTTTCGTAGATCTGGGAAAAGGTTATGATAGAATGAAAATAAACGATCTATGGAGGACCTTATTCATACATAGTGTGAGTAGCTGATTAATACAGGCATAGAAATCCTTATACAGGAGCTGTAATGCTTGCGTCAGATTAAATGGGGCATACACTGACTGGTTTCACATCCGCAAGTGTGTCAGAAAGGGATATGTAGGTTCAGCGTGGCTATTCAATTTATTTATGGATAGTTGTCTTTATGATTTGAAAAGTATTATAAGCTGTCTGTCAAATGCTTCCTGCAGGCCAATGAACAAGTAATGTTTGCGCCGTAGGCGGTTGAGCTACAGGAAATGGTAATAAAATGTAAATTAAATTTTATTAAGAAAAGGGGTATACAAGTAAATGTCAGCAATACTAAGATTATAGCGTTTGAAAGGAGCGAAAGAAAGAATAAATGCGATATATACATTATATATAGAAGGTGAGAAGTCGAACAAGTGTTGTATGCTTGGGTAATTTGTTTACAAATGAAAGAGATATCGACAGGAGAGAGAATGTGAAAACAACGTGAATGAGACCTTGCTAGCTAATATAAATAGTAAAAGTGCCTCACAATTGAGTGATTACCCTTAATAGGATCCTGATCCCCATGCTTATGTATGGTAGTTAAGCTGGATATGGCAGAAGAAAAATGAAAGTGGATTCAATGCGATGAACATGCGATCTCTGCTTAGTATGGGTGGATAAATTTAGGAACAGTCATGTCATAGAGCGGTGTGGTTTGAAGTAAGATGTAGTGACTAGAGTAGAAAGAGGTATGTTGCGGTGATTTTGCCACCTAGAAATTTCTAACAAGGTACGTTTCTCTCACTTCATTGTCATCGGTAAATAGTTTCATACAGGTTCATCTATTTTTGTTGCTCTAAATTTGGTCCTTTTTTAATATGCCATTTATTTAATCAGCATGAGATTTTCTGGCTAACATTTTCTAACTTTTCCAGCAAACACATTACGGTCATCTGGAAAGCATGAATAAAAGTAGACAGACAAAATAAATTTACAGAGAAAATGTGTATAGTGCAAAGATCGGTAAGAGCCGCCCTAAAAAATTCTATGCAGACCATATTGGTGGCGTATTAAAAAAGGGTCAAATTTTTAAGCATCTGAAACCGGAGAGCTTGAAAGAAAAGATTATTGGATGTCAGTGAAGCAAAAGAGAAATGCAATGATCATACCATGTGGATATCTATAGTCTCTGCCTACTCTTCTGGGAAATAGGCTTGAGTTATTATTTTTATTACATTACTATTACACAGGTCACTACGATTTTCAGGTCTCACTTCTACGTGTTAAATTTTAGTTTCTCCTACGCCAAAAACAATGGAAAGCTTTTTTTTATCAAAGTTTGCTTTTGTGGAAATTAGAGCAATTTTACATTTTTTTTCCAAAAATTACTGAATTAAATATATTTTTTTAATTTCACTTTAAAATATAATAAAAAAATTAATGCTGGATATAAGAATCTTTATTATTAAAGATTTATGATACAATAACATATAGATGTATGTAAAACAACAAAAAATTAATTTCTAAAAATGAATATTTTTCGTATTTCTTTTGTGTTCATCATGTTCTCATTGTACTGCCCTTAATATCGCTGTTCGAAGTCCATCACATCTTGGCGAAAACGTTCTCCTTGTTCCTCGGAGTAGGCACCCATATTATCTTTAAATTCTTCCAGGTGAGAATGTAGCATATGAAGTTTGATTAATTCACCGCAAATAAAACAGAATGAAGCCACATCATGTGTATCACTGTCTTGATGCCATTTATTAACTGAGGAACACCCGAATATAGTTGTTACAGCTGTAATAGACAAGTTAACACTCACTACTGTGCCTCTTACAAATGATAATACAGTTTACTCTGGGGTTAATCAAAATGCTGTCATTTTTTGTTTATAAAATAAATTAAAATGTACTTATCGGTGTAAATCAGACAAAAGCAAACTTCGGAAATAAAAGAAAAAATCAACTGTTTTTAAATGTCTAGAATCAGAATTTAAGCATTAGAATAGAAACCCAAAAAAAAATGTTTTGTTCTCAGATGTTATTATTAATGATAATATTTAAGTAATGATAATCAGTAATTATATAGCCATGCTTTAAAACGATTCCTGCCAGTCTATTTGAAAATACAGCGATACTAGTAAAAAATGCAATACTCAAAAATATTATTCATACACGTTTTAAAAAGCTTGTACTTCCCTGCATGACGTTCCAATTTTCATTTATTTTGAATTGTTACTACGATTTAAACGGTATGGCTTTGATAAAAATAGGTCTACACCTATTAATCTTCTAGAATATAAAAAATTCTGGATAAGGCTGGTCCCATTTACACTAACTTCAGGAACGTATTGGATCATATTAATATTTATTAGCGTTTTAGAATTTGTCATCCCATAGAATTTACAGAAGCTAGATTCTGAATATAAGACGTCTCAGACTATTTGCCGGGTTGACAACTTTGCGAATTGTTAGCTTATATAATCTAAACATTTGAGACGACATGGAATAAAAACCATTTTGCTTATTAAAAACATAAGTTAGAAAAATATGTATTTCAAAAATTATTGCAAAGGTACTATGTTATGTCGTCTGTTATAATTTTATTATAAACTTATAATATGTTTTGAATGTTTTCTCCGAATTTTATTCTAATAATCCAAAGGTACGTAAGCTAATGCAATGCAATGAAAACTTTTCTTTATGACCTGCCTTTCGTGACTTAAAATTTAATAATCAGAGACATTTTCTTTTAAATTTAAAAAAGAGCTACTTTACGGCTGTGCACGAGATGTATAAAGGCGGACAAACGTACGTAGATCCAGACCTCTGGTTGAGTAGGGAAATTTAAGTGAATCTTTTATAATAACCTTCATAAGCAAGTAGTAATAATATTCGCTTAAGTGTGCATTTGTTACCACTGAATAAATAGAATTTATCATAGGGAACTCTTTATCACATGAACATTAATCACTCTTAACCACTCTTTTATAACGTATTGTGAAAACAATTTTTCTGTAGGTAAAATGTTATTGTTTACTCTTGTAGCGATTGATTTTAAATGCGTATAAAGCAATTATTAGCAACGTATTGTCTATTGTTTGCTGATTCATCGACACGCGCGTATCTCGCGGTAGTGGGTCACGCTGTGGATGTGTCACGCAAAAATAAGTAAGAAAAAAATAATAGAACTAAGAAAAAAATAGAATTTTATAGCTAAGATTTGTTTAGGACGTAAAAAGTTGTAATATGATGAATATACAGGGTTGGGTGACTCAGTCGTTAATGTACAGAGTAAATGGAAGAAATTTATATTTTAGAGACTAATTTGAAAACGTCAATTAAAGAATTAAAAAAAACTTTTATCAAGTACATTATCTGACTCATAAAAGATCGTATTTATTATGAGAAATAGTACGTACGTATTCTTCTTTTTATAATTATAAAATAAGTTTCTTATAATTAATATTTGATGTTTTTTATAGTTAAAAAAGTGTTTAAAAAAATATAAGATTATTGAGCATTCCTCCACTTTAATTACTGAGCCTAAGAAAATAAGTTATTTTACGTAAAGCCTAATTCGTTTGCAAAAAACCTTAATTTAGCCGAGAACTAATGCGCACTTTCCTGATTTTTTTTTTGCTAACGATTTCTGTTTTTTTTTTAATTTTTCTAGACCTACGAACATTGTTTTAAAAAGAATCGCGTTGTCCATCCTTACTCCCGTTTCCGTAGATCATATGAACGTAGTACTTTCCAGAAGTCCATATAGAAAGCAAAGCCTTTGTATATTACCGGGTGTGCCTGCGTCCCCGGGGCGTAGCACTCGCAATAAATCATGTCGAGTCACTTTGTAGCCATCCAGTCTTCGCGCTACCTCAACCAGGGTGGGGAGGTGTAGCCGTATGTAGTCCGGCGACACGAGTGTATTCATCGGTATGAATCTAACCGAGTCAAGGTTTCCTACGCACAGATTCTATGGCCACCATACGTTTTCAAATAAAATCAAAATTAAATGAAAAACATCTTTATATCGAAGGTAATACAGTAATACAGTTACAATTGAAATAGGTCAATATGGTATTCTTTTGGTATTAACATTACCACCCGTTCCTAATATTGGTTCATCTTAGAAAGAAAATTCACCAGGCAAGAAACTGAAGGTTTGCTGTTTTTGCTCAAAGGTACATGATAGATTAGTCAATAAAACTAGTACAACATTTGAAAATTACATGAAGCAACCTAATAACCGAGCAGTTCAATCCCACGGTTTTTTTTCGTTAATATATTCAAATACTGCATAATAGCCCGTATTTTTTAAATACGTACCATATAACTCTTTTTTAATTAATGTTTTAAATTCATGAAATTATAAATTTTGAATTTCAATTGGGAAATCGCACATACTGCTCCTTAAATGTTTTGTAAACTTTACTGAGTCTAGTTTTATGAACTGCAAAGTTATTCTTATGTCTAATGTTATTAGACATTATTATGAATGTCGCTCATTTTTTTGAACGATTTTATATTTCTTTTGATGTATACCAGGTTTTCGTAATTATGTATGGTGACGGTACAGTTTTTCTCTTTATTTTTCTCTGAAGATGCTGTTGATCTCAAGTTATGAATGGCACGAATAGCGCACTTCTGCAGCATAAAAATCTTGATTATATCGGCCGCATGACCCGATAACATAATTATATGTCATGAGACTATAAGGAACTAAAGGAACTAAAATAAACTAGTCTCGCGGTGCTTTCATTTGTAAGCCGTCGAATTCTTTTGACTGCATATGCTGCAGAACTTAGCATTTTCGCCAATTTCGTTATATGGAAATTCCACTGTAACTTACTATCTAAATAATAATTATAATAAAATATAAATTCACGCCTATTTTCCAGAAGGGTAAGCAGAAAATTTTTTGGTACGTGGCAAGATTTCCACATGGTACGATCTTTGCACCTCTCTTGCCTCACTGACATACATCAATCTTCTCATGCAAGCTCGTTGGTTTCGGGTGCTTAAAATTTGGCCCTTTGTTAATATGCGATCAATGTGGTCTACATGGAATTTTCGAGAGCGACCCTTGCCCACCTTTCCTCCATACACATTCGCTCTGTAGATTTGTTTTTTCAGTCTTCTTTCATTCATCCTTTCCAGATAGACAAATCACCGCAACATACATCTTTCTACTCTAGTCACTACATCTTCCTTCAAACCACACCGCTTTCTAACATCACTGTTTCTGCATCTATCTTTCCGAGATACTCCACACATATTACGCAGCGATCGCATCTCTACTGCATTGATCCTACTTTCATTTTTGTTTCTGCCATACCCAGCTTTCTCTAGCATATATAAGTGTAAGGATTAGGGCCCCATTATAAATATCCAAGCGCGTTTGTCGTAAAACGCTTTTACTATTCATAATAGCGAACAAGGTCCCATTCACTTTATTTCCCTCATTCACTTTCCTTTAGAATCTAAAGTCAGACCAAGAAATAGGGTCGTGTCCATAATATCCAGTATCTCGTCCTGACTACTATGTTTGTGTCAACCAATTTAATATTAGACAACGAAAATTTAATTAGTTTTGTTTTTTTCTCAATGAGAAAAATATCGTTAATTATAAACCACTCGATTATTTCTGAGATAGTACTATTTATTTCGTCAAAATCTGGTTGTTGTCTATTGACCTTAAAAAGCAAGGAAGTATCATCAGACAACAGTACGATCCCATTATTATTCTACACAAGGTGTGATAGATCATTAATATAAACTATAAATAGAAACGGTCCAAGAGTTGAATCCTGTGGCATTCCCATATTTACTGAAAATCCCGACGAGCTCTCACCATTAATGTCAATACTCTGACCTCTGCCAGTCAAATATGATTTCAGAAGTTCAAGCGGGCGATCTCTGATACCGTAATGACGTAGTATCCTGATCAATGTATCATGATGAACGCATTCAAATGATTTGGATGAATTAAAGAAAACATCAATTGCGTCCCGTGTCTCTTCTCAGGCACCAAAAAATCTGCTGAATGTGCTCAACACCAGCTTCACTTGTTGAGCGATTCTTTTTAAATCCAAAATACTTAGCGCTCATCAAATTATTTTTAAATAAATACATAATTTTATAATCAATTAGTTAAACAGTTCTAAATGTCGCTTTGTAGTATTAGTATATATATATGTGTGTACCAATTTTCCATCTCGACTGGATGTTTGGAAATCGATCAGAATTTCATTTAATTATTCGATTGTGAGACAATTGCGAAAGTAGATAAAAAATCGTTAATTAACATCTATTAATTTAATTCATGAAATAAATTTGTTTCATTTAAAGTTTAATCGAAGAGTAGTAATTATGTACGCTTGTGAAAGTTGGGTATGTCAGAGAGGGAAAATAAAAATAGAGTCAGTGAGGTGGAGTAAGGTTTTCTGCGCAAAATATATATATAGTGATAGCAATATCAGACAGCAGTATGGTTTGAAAGATGCCCATTTCCCTCTGCATCAGCCCACTCCTCTCTTCATTACCACTTTGTCTCTTCCATCGCCATACTTTCCCGACCATCAGATATTCTATTCCTATCGAAAAGGTCGTCAACGCACTGGCGATTCCTCTGAAGTTGCGAGTCGACGGCGATAACCGCCTACTGTCGTATGACTCGCCTGCTCGTTAGCCCCTCCAAAAGGTATATAAAAAAGTAAATAATAATTGTAATAATATGGCGGAGAGTAGACGCGAGGAACGGCTCTCTGTGTCCTTTCCTCGCTTAAATATTTCGTCAACTGAGAATTGAAATCATTACCCTGTAATCACAATTTATATACAGTGCCCCATTCGGGCCGTATCGAGGGCGCAACTGAACGACCGAAGTGTTATAGACGGAAAGAATACAGCTTTATTATTCAAAATGTGCGCCGGCGTATAGAAATAAGCAAGGGGCTCCAGACGCTCGAGTGCGAGGGCGCATCAAGCGGGCGCTCCGTCGAAGGCGGCGGCCGCGCGCGCCGGCCGGGCGCAGCTAAATACTGCATATTTATGCTAATGCATTTCGTTTCTGCACCTTAGCCGTATGTTTATGAGTATTTCGCGTTTTAATATTTCGCCGTGGAAGGGTTGGGTGTGTCGTCGAAAATCTCACATGTATTATTCAGGCAGCATTGGATGTTATTGTGCTGGCGTGTGGAGTTATGGGTTTATGAGGCGCTTTCACGTTTTATTTTTCCCTTTTTTTTTTAAATTGTTGGTATACAATGATGTATTTTATTACTTTCGTATGTTTTGTATATGCTTTTTTTTCAACTTGTTTATGTATTTTCAAACAATAATTTCAATATGTTTTTCTTTAAAAAACTGAATGTGTTATCTGCTACAATTATAAAGATGCGTAAATGTCTAAGAAATGAAATTGTTTTATACCTAATTTCTAGTAAAGTCTGATTTACATGCCCTTCAAGCTTTTTGGAGTCTCCTTAAACGATTTCAATTTTGATTTATACTTTGTGTAACCATGTCTAGTCGGTTTTTATATATTTATTTAACAAATAATTTTCAGTATAATATTTGAGTGAAATTTAATTACAAAGAAAATGGTAATGAATATTATTGTTAATACAAGTAAATTGTAATCCTAAGTGTTAAATTATTAAAAATAATTTAGTGCAGATATCAATGGTGGCAATGGGGGATACGCAGGACCAAAAAGTTAATTTCCATTATGTGGAATGGAATTTCTATAATACATATTTCAATTAACACGAGTCTTAATTTAAGTGCGAGATCGCGCAAAGCACACGTCATAGTACTTTGTAGATATGGATACTGGTTATTCATAAAATGTAACGAATTAATGCGACATAAAAAGAACACCATATCAAACATTTTTGTATAGCAGTAACACAAGTGGAACTTTGGAGTCAAGTGCATGTTCGTGTCCATTATGGAATGATAGAGGACAACCAGATAGTGTTACGCTGCACACGTGCTTATCTCCAGTAGCGCAGGCGCACGCATTACGCCACTTATTATGCGATAGTCACGAATGTAAATAAAACATAACTAAATGTGTGTTATTTTTTAAAATATTACAAATGATGGCTTAAATTTATTTATAATATTTCCTTTTTACATTTTAGAAAGTTATGTAAATTCGATGAAAATTAATGATATGTTACCAAAATTTATGATATTGCTTCACATTATTACAATGCATATCTATTAAAGGGCATACATTAAAACAATAAGGTTTATTTCAGTCGTGGTTTCAATGCGAATTTAAATGATAATTACGGTTGCTAAAATTAAAAGGACTTTCTCAGTGTGTTTTTTTTCTGAAATTATTAACATCTACAGACTCGTAGTCCGTATTTTTTATCTAAATCTTTTTTTATACGTTGCTGTTTAATAATTAATAAGGGTAATTCACACATAATTTCACTTCCTTATTAATTCTACTTTCATATAAATCCTTATTATTTTATATTTATATATTAAGGATTTAAATATGTAAGTAGAATTTATATATATACACATATATGTATTTTTTTTGTGTGGGTCCGATCTTGGTCCCACTTCGCAGCACCTGCTCACGGGAAATTTTACGTGAAGTTTACAAAATTTCGATTCTACAAATAATGCATGAACTGAATTTTTGAAATTATCCATTGAACAAAAAATGATAAGATAAGAGAATCATTTAATTATATTCAGCAATTTTGATACCCCAATTTTTTTTCTATCTCCATTTTTTGCCGCCCCGGGGACTGGCCCCGACTACTCCTAGTGTAAATCAAGCGCTGTGTCTGTTTACCGTTTCCAGTTTTCTGCGAGGACGTTTATGCTCGTCTTGTTCCTGTTTCGAATGGCGATTTTTGCATTTTCCTGCGTTAGAAAGTATATTGAGTTGTTGGTACCAGACGTCGTAAATACATTGGCCCCCAAGTCACACCAGAATAGTGCGAACGATTGAAAATCCAGATCCCTTGATATCAAAAAAACATTCTGGGAGTATATGCTTGCAGGATGAAAAAAAATTGACATTTAAAATTGTAATTGCCACGTGAGTATATAGGCATTCATTAATTAAGTTTAAATAAAATTATTAAATATTTACAAAATTAATTGTATTAGGAATAACATTAGTTTTCATTAACGGTCAATGTGTTTATTTGAAACAAAGAAAATCTTTTCAAAAGATATGAAATTAAAAGAACCTTGCATATGTTCACATTTCATTTTGCTGTGTGAATTAATACAATACAACAATAGTAGAATATCGCTTACGAGATTTGTATCCATTATTAAAACGTCGGGCTTAATCCAAACTTCAAATTCGGCGAGCTTTATTATTTTTTAAATCGTCAATTTCCAACGGATGTAATAAATGTCGACGTTTAATCAAATCATACGTAACTTAGGACTCATACCGTAGAGGGGACGAATGGGGCGTAGAAGGCGCATAACAATAAACAAAGAGTGCCTCGCGGCCCTCACGCCGGCGCACTCCACCCTGCGAGGGAGAGGGCTGCCGAGAGGAATCTAGTTCGATCCGCATCGAGACATTGATTTTAAGAACTACTTCAGCACGCTAGGTTTGCATAAATTTGCGCTATAATGATGTCTCGTTTGTTTGTATGGTCTGTGAAAGACCTTAACCGGATTTATAAAACGGTTATGACTCTTTTTATAGCTGAACGAATCCAGTGTATTGACGAAATTAAGTATTATTTAATGATTTGATCTCATTAGGGAAAAGTATATCATTATCCCTTATCATTATCCTTTTTATATTATTAAGTCGTTCTAGTTTTAAAGGCTTGGCTTGCAGCTTTTGAAAGTTTTAAAAGTAGCAACCCTAAAGTATCAGAATGAACTAACGAGTATCTATCACAGAAAGTGCCAAAGTTTTAAATAGGGCAAATTCTTAGAAAATTTTGTATTTCGGATCAAGTTTTATGATATTTTAGATTAAGTGATAAGTAAGTATTTAGAAGTACACGTGTATGTATGGAGATATTGAAACTAGTATTACATAAGTTTCTAACTGGAATGAGCTGTAACAATAAACACGCATCTTACTTATTTAATATTACATTAAGGACCACTAAACATTAAACAACTGAACTTAGATCAAATTTTATATAATGTATTTTACAAGGACAAATTGTTTAATAATTACGTTACATCGGTAAGAGATTCAACATCAACAGCGTCATAATCACATCAATGACAATCAGTAATTAATATTATTGACAAAAGAATGAATGTATATGACAAACCTTTTCACGTTTTACTATACATTATCGTTTATGATAAACTAACAGCATTACATTGTACGTAATATTTTGCCAGACATTTGGCCGTCAAGTACTATTAGGTATATCTATCAAAAACGAAACTACTCACGTCCGGTAAGCAATCATAGCGATGTGAGTGAAAATATTTTAGGTGTGCTGTGGGAAGCGTATGAGTTTTAAAATACCAAAATTTTATAAAGAAGACATTTCTCTGTCCCGCTTTATGACCATCATCACACCCGGTCTAAAATCATAGTACTGCCTACCGTACGCGAAACCACTATAGTTTACTATACGTCAAAAGTCTACGAAAAATAACCATATGCTTTACAACTCCTATGAGTTGTTTTGTCATTGTCGTTGTTATTGATGTTTCAGATCTCAATCAGGCCACTACTGAGATATTGTTGTGTACCCTCCCGCAAACTTTTCACTACAGATCGAGAGGGTTGGCCCGAAATTGGCCCGATTGTCTATAAGCGGGTTAAGGGTCGCCAAAGATAGTGCTCACCGACGCGATATCACGGCGTCAGTGCCCAAGACCCTCATCTGAACATGCTGTCTGCCTCTGGCCCGGTTTGGCTACTTTCATTTGACTGAAGCTAAAAAGCCCATTGGTCAGTTCTTCCGCGATCAAGATCGAGCCGGTTACCTCTCGGTCCGTAAGTGACGCTCGTGAGCTATCACCGCTCACTGGTCGTATCCATTACGATTACTACTGAACTCTATCAAACTCGATCACACCCGTTCGGATCCATTTAAATCTACTGTAACGACTGGCTGCCGTTCGCGATGCTAAATTTACTTCCGATTGCGTCACCATGGACGCGATCAGAGCAGCGCGCACGCACACAACGTGTCCGCGCTCGTGGCTTATTTCGTTTTAAAACGACGGTAACAAAGTTAACATATCGGGTGATTCGGTTGCAAGAATGTATGCGACGTTGAATGTTTTCGTTATATGTGGTTTTAATAATGATCCTTAACTGAAAGACGAGGCAGGGAAAAACATAAAACTAATTTCTGATTTAGGTACCAATGTGGTTGATAACTGAAACTGTACCACATTATACGCCGCTGAATAAGCAGATTTTTTAAAGAATTGATCGTACTTATTTCTATATCCACGCAATTATAATTTACATAAATTACATTAAATAATTTTTGAAAAAAACTTTGATTTTAAAATGATAACTATCGTTTGTGCATTTTTAGAAGTCTTTATGCGTTTTATTAGTTTGAAAAAAAGGCGTAACGACACGAGAGCCATAGGAATGAGCTACAACGACATAGATGAACAGGGGTAGTGTTCGTTATGGTGAGGGATATACATTATTTGCTTACTCCACTAAACCTAACGTGCTCGTTTGCGTGTCGATGACGTCACAATTAACGAACGGATAGATCCGAATCTTCGCACGAGCACGACGCAACAGGGACGCGTGGTCCGCGCGCGTGGCCGGCGGCAGTAGCAATAAATAAATGTACATTTCCTTCGAGTGCTTATAACAATTCAAGAAAGACAGCGAGTCGCGATGTTGTACAGAGATCTGTCGTAGAACGTAGCGCGACGTGCGTCACGCGGTGCACGCAACGCGCGAGGCCGTGCCACAATGTACTCATTGGCTGTTTAAGATTTTCAGCATTTTCGTACATTTAGGTTTCGGATAACTGGACCTGTTTTATTCGATATAAATGTCGTATAAACATCTTTACACGATCGATGCGTTAGGATGTCAAATACGCGTGAGCTGCATTCTACTTATCTTGACATAGTGGAATGTCATCTCGTTACTACTGATGTTAGTATGTTACTAAAAAATTACGTTGAAATTTCATTTCTTTTACAAATTACCCAAATAATAATTTCATGTGAATATTCTTTGTGACATTTTTTAAGATTTAAAAAAAATGAAATTTTTATTAATATTGAACGTGATTTATTTTAAGACAACTTTTACTGCGTTAACTAATTTCATGAAAGCAACACAAAAATGGTTTGACTCACCCGGTGAGATACTACATTCTTACAGAATAAGGATGTGAAATAGTAGCTTCTGCTGTCGTATCATCCAGTGAGTGAGAGTTCCCATGGCCCACTTCTTCCTTCATCGGCCCATTTCCCCACCCTATCCGATATTCTCTTCCATCTCAAGAGGTCGGCAGAGCGCTGGTGATTTTTCTGAGATTGCAAGTGTCCATGGGCGGCAGTGACCACCTATTGCTCTCTGGTGGCTCATACGTTTGTTTGCTCTTTGAAAATGCTATAAAAAATATCAATCCTTCTAATTGTTACGTTACATCTATGAAATAAATAGTATTTTTCACATCTAATTACATTTCTTTTCTTATGTTTGGTACCGAATCTCAGACAATTCAAATACATTTTTGCTGTATTTAAGTTTAAGTTTAGTTTTATTATCTTCCTGATCAGCGCTATACAGCAATCTACTGCTGCATGAGCACAGGCGTAAACTCAAGGGATGTCATTTCACAAGGCAATATTAAAATATAAAATTCCGTTTCGTTCGTCCTGTCCCTTTCTAGTCAGCAATTTAGAGTGTCCATATCTCGATAATTATTTAAAAAAATATTAGCAGTATCGTCATAAAGAACAACCAAATGTCCTATTGCGAAATATACGCCGCGAGTGACCCATTATAGAACGGCCCCGGCGAGAATCACGCGCGTACATCTGTGACCCGAGCGGGATGCCCCTATTGTGTGAACCGAGCCTATAACTGTACGAGCACTAAATATGGACACGGGTTATTAGTTTAAACGGCATACGTGTGCGACCGGCCTAATGCCTTGTCGCTCTTGTTTCGCCCGCTCCCCCGGTTGGCTCGGGCGAAGTCACGTCCCGTTTTTGTCGTATTTACGGTTTACACGAAGGAAAAGAAAAAAGGCTGTGTAGTCGGCCAACACAGGTGTGTGGTAATGGTGGTGGTCGCGCGGGCGAGGCTCGTCGATAGCTTCGCAGGTGCGTTCCGTAGACAGTATCTGTTATGTCGTCTAGTAAGAAAGTATTAGGTTTTTTTAAGGCTGGTATTCTTTTTGCGTGTGTTAAAAATGCTTATTTTTAGTAACGTCAAAAAAAAAAGAAATACTAAGATAATTCAACTGACTTAAAAACGAAACTCTATCTTATTTTTTGTACCATTACTTCCCATTACATGATTACGTACAGCAATTATAACTTCACGAGCTGGATTGACTATTCAATCAATTTAGTTTAATAACGAGCTATTTAGCCCGTTATTAAATTAAACTAAATATTGGTAAAATGATTAATTGGCTAGTAATGGCATTTGAAATAAAAACCGGCCAAGTGCGAGACGGATTCGTGCACCGAGGGTTCCGTCCTACTACACAATATATTTGTATTAATACTTAGAATAAATAATTTTTATTCATTTATTCGCAGATTCTTAACACGAGCGTCGCTCATACTTGGGCGATTTTTATATGATATTTTACTTTTATGCATGCACTATGATCACGTCAAGTTTGACGTTGGTATATATCATTATTTTTATGACAGATCAAAAATATAATTTAATAAAATTGATATGCACTAAGTATACACTCACGTACTTAGTGAGTGTCATTATATAATATACATTGAAACAAATCAAAAGGAAACAAACTATAGACTTACCACTTCAATTTTCCTGTAATCTATTAGCAAAGAACTATTTACTGTATTTTTTTTTTCAAAATTTTAGGCCCAGTAGTTCCGGAGATAAGAGGGATAATTGTAAATTTTCATCTATTTTCTTAATTACCTTCTAGTAACTAACTAACTACTAACTATTTACTTTTATATTATAAAAAATATACTCCTATTATAAAAAATGTTATATATTTACTGTGGTAGAGCCATAGTGTGGCCAACTCGGCTGCAGCACTAAAATGAACCAGCTCGACCGGTGAAAAACCACACGCTCACAGAATACGGACGTAAAATACCAGCTTCCGACCTTCTCTTTCGTCCAGTGAGTGAGAGTACCGGTGGCTACTTCCCCTCTATCATTCCGATCCTTATCTGTCAATCCCCTTTCCAACAGATATTCTATTCCTACCCAAGAGGACGGTAACGCACTGGTGACTCCTCTGAGGTTGCGAGTGTTCATGGGCAACCGTCTACTCTGATGGTTTGCCTGCTCGTTTGCTCCTCGACAGTTTCATAAAAAAATATATTCAATAGTCTCAAAATAAGCGCTTTTGTTTAAAATGTCACAAGGTATAATTTGCGAACTATTTTTAAGTTTTCAAATTTACCCCTAATGTTTACCTATTTATATTTAATTTATTAAAGTAATACGTCCACCTTTGCGTCACAATCATACATATGCGAACTATGTCAACTTAATCTATCCATTGGAATTTGAGCAAATTGGCTATGACCGCCGGACAGACAGATAGACACGGGTGCCCCGTATAAGATTCGGTTCTTTTTTCATTGGGAGGTACGAAACTATAATAAAGTCATAAAAGGTATAAATAAAAAATCTATTTTTGTATCAAAACAATGGTATTTTAAATTGAAGAAAAACAGAAAATAGATAAACAAATAGTCAGTCTTGTATTTATTAGTAACATTAAATTACAATTAGGATATTGTTGAATAAACAACAATCATTTTAAGAAATTGAACACAATAAATGTTAATGTAAACATAAACGGAATAAGTAAGTTTCTAAAATGAACAGAAATATCATTTAAATTTTATACACAAGACTACTAACAACACTAATAAAGGTGTCGCTAGTGTTATTACATGCGTCATGTGTTCGTAATATCCAAATCAACATTCACACAACATGTAGGCTGTAATCAGAAGGTTTGACCAGTAGCCGCATTTATTACTCTGTTGACGTATCGAGTAGCTTAGTGGTGAGCCTGACACCGCAAAACATGAAAACCGCACCGTTAGATAGCTATCTAAGACAGAAATTCCCCGATACAACACTCTTTGTATAATCCAACGCAACAAACAAGCGTCCAAACGAACCGACCGTGCATATGAGACGAAGCTAAAAAAAATGAATTCCATCGCTCGACAAAAACACGAACGCGAATCAGAGACACGTAGAAAAAATTCTTGTATTAATTGTGTCGGCGCACTGCTACTCTCATAAGCGTTCCGAAATCTCGATTACAAAACGTTTTTCCGCAGTAAATCATTAAGCAACAACAGCTGCTATAGCATTAAAATATCAAACTCAATTTTAATATAATACCCATCTATTAAAAATTATGAAACAAGTAGATCACAGCCATTAGTTGGCCAACGGTATGGGCCGAGCCGTACGCGAGTAAAACTGGAGTTTTTGAAAGCTCAATAATTACCTTTCGACTGTATCGATGGGCGACGGATAAGGCTTTAACCTTTAGAAGCTCGCGTTTAATGACTTAATAATTTCGGATCAGATTTTATCTCGTTAAGACGCTCTGAGAAACTTTCGCTACTCAAACGAGCGGACGTCGATGGGCCGATGGGGAGCAAGGTTGAGTCAGGCTCGGAATCGAAATTGATTCTACTACAATTCGGGAGAAGGGAATGTGAGAAGAGCTCAAGAGAAATGAGATTTATGAAATTGTCCATCTCCGCCCTAGGAGACTAAACCAATGAAAAATCATAGCAATAAATTTAAAAGTTTACAAGTCTAGGTGATTTAAGAAAATAAAAAAAAAACAGCTAGGTAGGATTTGAACAAATATGTGTTATATCAAATATGTGATTTATGCTCTTTGAGTTGTTGTTTCTAAGTCATTAAAAACAACATATTTTAGAAATAAAATAATCCGTGTGTTTAAGCTCCACCCGATACCGTTTTTTGGTCGTTGTAATGACCGTTCTGTATCAAAACTCAAACTTTACATTCTAAATTTGTTTTCGAATTGTAATAACTCAAAATTCTACTAATTTATCAACTATGTCTTTTAACCTTTAACTCCAAATGAGCGCTGAGAAAAAGATTGTAGCCTACGACAATGTAAATAATAACACGGCGCGTATAAATGCGCCGAAGCGATGCCACAAGTGTCCCGTTGAGTCCATTTTCGTATGAAACATTAAACTCGAATAGGTTTTAGGTAAAGGGTATCTTGATTTAGAACCGCAGCCCGGTCACGTATCGTCGAAGCAGGTGGGTAATGATAAATAATATAATGTTTCAAGCACGTACCAGCAACACTGTATCTACTTCTGTCCTGACTACATTACGATACCCGCCGGTAACCTAAGACATGTTTATTTTTTTTGCCCTGATCGTGTTTAATTTTGAAAACTGTTTAATTCTACTGTTAATTACCATGTAAACTTAAAGTTAATACGAAAAGAAAACCAGATGTTACTGATACAAATGATATTACAGTAAATTGTACATACAATTACTACAAATAAGGAGAAACAAATTTTAAATCTATATTAGGAAATGATACGTTTTAAATAACATGCGAGGCAGCTAAAAAAAAATTCGTGGCCTGACTCTTAAAAGGCTTTTAACGGCTCCGGACCGGGCTACCGGTGAGAAGCGACGATGTCATAAATAAATTCGCACAACTTTCACTCAATATTGTCGAAACAGTTATCAGGTAAGGTATATTAAAAAAAAAAAAACTGGCCAAGAGCATGTCAGATCATGCTCATTATAAGGTTCCGAAGCCATTATTACAAAAAAATGCACTACGGGCAAAAAAAGTGTGGTGTTACTCTTCTTCTATATTTCCCGCACAGACACAGGTCATAAATAACTCATAAACAGTATATCTGACCATATTCAAAATAATTTTCTTTGAAAATATTTATTAAGCGATCTTCGCTATTTTTTATTATTTTTTGGAGTTACGGTTTAGAAAATGAAGGTAGGGAGACATAATCCCTGCTACTTTCGGAGTAATTATTTTCGAAATTATTCACGTAATCAAAATTGCTTAGAAAATTTAGTGTTTTCAAAAGAAACGGTTGTAATATTTGCCATACATTGACATTTGCTAAAAAAAAATTTTTCGGCCTATACAAGACACCTACACGATAAATTTAATCTATACATGTCTTGTAGTTTTTAAATAAAATGCCTGTAAATACGGACGGACGGACATTATGAATCTATATAAGGGTTCAGTTATTACCATTTAGGCTTGGAATCCCAAAAAGGGAACAATTTGCTAATCGAGTCTCAAATATTATATTTTTTTGAATAAGATGTAGCGACTAATAAAATCCTGCCAATTTTTTAGCGAATGGTATTGAAGAATAAAAAATATACTTAGAAAAGTATCGCTACCGATTTTCAAATATCGAGTCGGGCCTCGTGTCACCGAGCTAATGGTATAAGAGCTAGCAACGTCGGGAAAACAAGAATTTCAGGTCAGCTGATTTATTGATATGTCGTCTCTCTTGCTCTTTGGGTTAGGGTCTGGGCTGTCTGGCCGGTGGTGGCGGTTGCGTTTACCTGTGCGCATCCTATCTGTACAGGTAATGATACTAACTTTTCAAATCATTTTAAGAAGGTTCATTTTTAATATTTTAACTTTAGATAAGCTTAACAAACATCCATCTCTTATTGCCAGACATTTTTGTCATTGCTAACAATGAGCCAGACGCCAAATTTGACTTATTTTTTTTGAATTAAAAATTCAAAGTATTTCAGTTTGCCTGTAATTTGAATATTATGTTGTTTAAGTATGAAAAGACCTAAAATTAATTTGCCAGACACTAATTCAGTTGTTAAACCGTGTATTAGAACGACAAAGTCCTGAAAATTCGTATAGTATGATACTATTGGATAAAGAGAAACAATTGCAGAATAAATTGCTGAGAACGAGATAGAAAAACCCTAATTAGACAAGGTGATTAAAAATATTTAAATAATTTGATTTATAATCATTTATAATATTTGGCTAATACACGGTTTAACAACAGAATTAGTGTCTGGCAAATTAATTTCAGGTCTTTTCATACTTAAACAACATAATGTAAAATTACAGGCAAACTGAAATACTTTGAATTTTTAATTCAAAAAAAAGAAATCAAAATTGGCGTCTGGCTCATTGTTAGCAATGACAAAAATGTCTGGCAATAAGAGACGGATGTTTGATAATCTTATCTAAAGTTAAAATATTAAAAATGAACCTTCTTAAAATGATTTGAAAAGTTAGTATCATTACCTGTACAGATAGGATGCGCACAGGTAAACGCAACCGCCACCGCCGGCCAGACAGCCCAGACCCTAACCCAAAGAGCAAGAGAGACGACATATCAATAAATCAGCTGACCTGAAATTCTTGCTCGAAAACGTTGGTAGCTCTTATACTATAACGTCTCTGTTTTATGGGCCTGCTATAACTACCATAGACAAACTAGCAGTCTAACCCAAAATAATTACTGCCACAAAAATGATCGTAAGGAATTTGTTATGAGGTACAAAACCGACTAATTACCCATTCGCATTAAAATTTAAAATCAAATTTTACCGAAAACACCTACTTTCGAAGAGCGATTAAACACTTTGTACTACTTCTGATAAACACAAAACTTGTGTTCTTTGCCTTGCCAATTAAATTACTTCGCCCGGTAATATTATTCCAATAGTGATTACAACGAAATAAGTTTCGTCTCCTGAGGAATGTCAAATTGTAATATACATTTTGATACCCTTTTTCTTATGAATTCATAAAATGATCAATTTGCTTACATTTATTATGTATTTCGTAAACTTTAACTCGATTGCGAAAATTATAAAAAAAGCTTTCAGGAATTCCAGTAACTGTAAGTATCATTATTTTTGGAAACGAGCTTCGTAGGGAATGAATGAATATACCTGTCTTTAGTGAATTTCAACAAACGTTGCTTATTTTGAAAATTTGAATACCTTACAGAATGCACACGCGCAAACATAAATAGGCAATGATAATTGAACAAAACAATAAACATGAACACGACGCGATCAATTTTTAGTGATACGCTATAATTTGCAGATATACTATCTCATATCTCAAACGTTTCGGGGCACGACAGCGCAAAAATCGAGGCAACGCGGTTGAAGTTGAGCACGAATTTAAAACGTTCGTTATCTCCCGCCCGCGTCGTAAGCGCGAGACCTCGTTGTACGTACAATTATAAATTAGTCCATTTGTGACCGGCCCGGTTCGTGACACACATTCGGGATCTTGGCCTTTTTATTGCATTAAAGGTTATCTCCATGCTTTATACATCGACGGGTTGGTGTTACTACTGGAAGGGGCCAGAAATGTATACGGTGTTATTAGTTTGAATTGATTTTACGTGAGAGATACAACAGTGAATGATTTCTCTCATATATTTTGTGTGCGTGCGTGCGCGCGTTTGTGTGTGTATGGGAGAGTGTAAATATGTATGGGAGGGTGTGTGAAAGTTTATGTACGTGTGTTGATTTTGGTATGGTATTTGGTATAAACTGTTACAAACGTGCTTAGACGTAGTCGAAATCCATCAGACATATCTCGACCACTTTTAGGAATCTTTTCAATAGTACGCGTAATAGCCGACATATGCTCGAGCCCGTTGTTAGAACGGTTCTGAAATGCCCAGGTTACCTAATTTTATAATATTGCGTTGTGTGCACGAATAGAGACCACAAAATACATTGTGTAACATTTATATGTATTATTCTCATAAATTGCAAGATTATGGCTGTACAAATTTTGTTAAAATATGTCTGCCAGGGAGTGTGACAGAAAATAAGGTAGATATGTAACACTATCTATAATAATAATGACAATTATTTAAGACGCTGATAAGTTAGTGGGTGTAGCGGAATTTCTAAATTAAATAGAAATGATTGACTATCTAATATTTAATTTAACAAAAATTAAGTATTTATTTTAAAATAATGTTTTCGTAAGATACAAGATTTTTTTTTTATTATTTTGATATATGTTAAGTTTTACAAAGGTATTTTAAATAATGATAAACATATAATTTTGGGAATGTCAAGAAATTTCGAATATTTTATAATATTCGTCTTGTATTCATATATTTTTTCTATCGATCTGCATACTTCGTACCAACTGCCTCAAAAATGTTTTTTGAAAAACCCTTTGAGAAATCTGCACTTCTTTCAATTTCATGACCATATTTTGGTTGTGATTTGCGCGCGTACATAATTAATCAAATTTTAATTAAAATATTTTTCATCCTCTATTTGAAAGAAAAGTATTTTATAAAACTAGAAAATAAAGTAAAAAAATATATAAACAACTATATTACAATTTAAATTTAAGCAATCACTTACTGCTTTTAAATTATTTTTTATTATTAGAGACGCAATTACAATAAGAATACGTTTATATACAAATAAGTGGCAAAGAAATAATAATTAATATGATGATTCATAAAAAAAATCTCTATTTTTTTGTCCCTTATGTCCCTAATGTCCCTTACACTCTTGTAAGGGACATTGGAAATGCACACAAACAGGAAACTGCATGTAACTTATCCGTCGGTCTCGATTCGAAACAAACCCTGTGTTCGCGAGGGCCTCCAAGAAGGGATTCCAAGTACTCAATCGTTCAAATAAAGCAAGGTGCTCGCCTCTGATATAAATTAATTATATTAACCGAATTCAAAGTCGACCTCGGCCGCGCGCGGAGGTGCGCCCTCTCGTCTCAGACGGATCAATTTCGCTTTAATTACTTTACGTTTGAGATCGCAAGTTGCCCAAAGTTAAAAGGTACCGATTCTGTGGGAAGTTCCAGAGTTTCATTTCCCGTCCCGAGTCGTTCTCGCTACACCCGAAATAATAACCAAATATTGTAGACGAGAGTTTCCATGAATTCCTCTATTGTTGTTATATACTTTGATAAGCACATACTTTTGTAGAGCACGTCTTTAAAAAATAGAATTTATATACGATGAATCTATTGTATGACACTCAACAAAATTTCCTAATAATTAAAATAGGCATACATTACCAATTTAAGCAGCTTATTTTATTCGAATTATATACTACTGTTTAAATAATACGCTTTTAAACGTATTTAAACACTTTATTCTAATTCGATTTTGTAATCGGTTCATTCGTTTTGAATATAGTTCAAATTCAATATATCTTTATTTCATAGGTTATAAAACAACACTTGAAATAGGTCATAGCTTTTTTATGAATTTACACCTTACCACTCGTGCGGAAGGGTACCTCTTTGCTAATTTAATCATACGTAATCATAAAAAATACAAAACCATCGATGAACGAAACAGCCCAGTAAGAAGTCGAGCCGCTTGTACCCATGAATATTTGTCTTCTAAATATTCGGAAATTGTATAATAACCTTTTTTATTGAGTCATTCTTTAATAAAGCTTTTAAATTTATATAAGGGTAAATTTAATATATCCACAGGTATCCTATTGAGCATACGCACACAGAGCCCTCTAAATGAATTTGTGACTTTGCATAGACGACTAGCATGTAAACATAGATTATTTTTGTTTCTGGTACTGAGTTTATGTCGATCACTGTTTCTGTCAAACATGTCCAATTTTCTTTTGCATGTAATACATTTTCATATATGTATTGGCATGTCAGATTTAACATTCCCAATTTCCTCAAACTTACTTGTAAGAGATACACGAGGTCCCAGCGTGTAAATCGCGCGAACGGCCCGCTTCTACAGCAGGAAAATTCTATGAATACTCGCGGTATGTCCCCAGAGCAACGTGCCGTACGACATAACGCTATGAAAACAGTCAAAATAAACTGATTTAACGGTTTTAATGTTTGATAAATTTCATATTCTTTTTTGACTGCATATGTAGAAAAGCTATGAGCCTTTTCGCCAATTTACTGACATGATAACCCCATTGAAACAGTAATTCCCAGGATTATTACAGATTTAATAGATTTTTTTTTGGTTCTTATTTTGTAAATAATTACAAAATAAGAACCAAAATTTTGGAAAAAGAATAGATATGTTTTTATAGATATAGAAGATTTATATCTTGTTTAACATATCTATTCTTTTTCCAAAATTTTCATATCTTCGTATTTTATTTTTAATTTTTTTTTACTACTGGACACCATCAAATTTGACCATTCCATTTATTAGAGATATTGTTTATAATGTATTCTATGGATAGATATCAAATAGCTTTTGCTCACCGTTGAATACTTCATAATTTCATAGATTTAATTCTTATTTCACTCCCAATTTCGTTTATATATATAACTTGTGTTTTGACCAACGGTACAGCCCTCTATGTATAATGTTTCTGAAATATATAGTAGGGCTTTTTTAAACTTAGACTTATACTGTATTTTGGTTCCAGAAACAATTCTAGAAAAGAGAAATTTCATCTTTGGTATTCCATACGAAAACGAGATATTAGTTGTCATTTTTAGTAGATTTCTATTAATACCTAACTATTGTATTTGATCTCTTGGCCGATGTTCTAAATTTTCAAAAAGTAAATTTCTAGTTCGAAAGCTAAATATACACGCATTCTTCACAACTCCACCTCCGTCATATACGGTGCCAGAGCCTCTTTAAATTGACCCCCGAATGTGAAAGCACTTGAAATGGAAGCTCAGCTTACATTCGTTGCACTTAGTCGAGAAAAACTTTGCCTTTATTGCTATATCTCCGGCGTCCGTCATCTCAGCTATACAAAAGAAACATACGAATCTTTCGTGATCGAACAAACTGTGTTTGTTTGCTTGTTCGTTCGAGTTTCGTAGCTGTCACCAAATTGGTCAAGACAGTCGTTAGCATACCCTCCACACGCACTGCGACAGCGGGAAGAGTTTATCTTAAACATGGTAAACACCTTGCTTAAGATAAACTCTCAAAACATTTTTACTCCGCTTAGGATAATTTTTTCTTGGAAACCCACACAAATGTTTATATTGTCAAATTGTTTCAGCTATGCCGATACTATATGCTGATGCATATTATTTGAATCTAAATAGATTGAAATAATATCATATAATTCATATATACACGATAAAAAAATATAAATATTTTTAAAATTTTTTTTTGGCATGCATTTTCTGTAAAATCTCTAAAGGTAATTTTAAAAACTTAAATTGTACTACGGATAACCCCAATTCGCAATATTCTACCACGGCGTAAAGGCGTATCGGTACATTAACCAAAGCGCCATACAGTTGAGTACTTTTAGGCGGTAGTCACGCACACATGTCATATCACGATGATCAACCCCTTCCGACTTCTTGTTTTCAAATTCGCATACCCCGGGGAGCGCTCGAGTCCGGTAACGTTGTACGTTTTCTGAAAGAAACCATCCTCTTTTTTGAGTAATGCCCTACCGCCCTGTGTACCGTGGCGGGCCGCAGCCTAAAAACTCACATAATAAAGAGCGAGCCGCCCTGATAGATAAGTGCGGTCAAATCTGCTGAATGTAACGACAGCAGAAAAATTGAGCTTCATTTTTACACATTTACTTTAGCGATTCCTTATTAATATGTCATACATCATTCACGTATATGTATATAAATGCAAAAATGCACGATTATTCATACGCAAATTATTATTTTGTAAATAAATCGCCAAGCTTCTACTAAATACAAATATAGATACAAAGAGCAAGTGAAAATTTTTTTGAATTTTTTTTTTGATTTACAATCAGCAAGTTTTGTCGAGCATACGAGTTTGACGGTTCAACGGTTAAACTGATTAACTTTACTCCTTTTAAACGCATATTTATACTTATCTACCCAAAGGATTAAGGTAGGACAAATCTTTGATTTTATTTTATTAATGACAATCTTAAGTCGTTAAAGAGTAAGGCGGTACGTGTGCGTCTATGAAACTCTGTGTCGTTTTTACGGGTTCATAAATTATCTTGACATCATTACTTTATATAAAAGACGCATAATAGTCCAGGCCTCAGTGTTACTTCCTCCGCCCGCCGCCGCGTCCGCGGTGGCGGTGCCGCGTCGTGTCCGTGCGCTGCGGACGGTCCGCGGCCGGCCCCGCGCGCGTTTCGCTGAGACGGCGATCCAAAGTAAGATATCTACAGCCGACCTCCGCCCGGTACTCATAAATCGACGGAATATGAAGCCGGGGTGAGCCGGCCTCTCTCCATCTCTCTCGGCCCGTCTCTCTTTCTGTCTCTCTCTTTCTCGACCTCCCTCACCCCTCGCCGCCCTCGAATCCTCGATTATGCGTGTATTAGCGTTTTGATATATGTGCACCGGATTTTCGGTTATAGTTTCTGCTTTAATACTAGTCACATATGTTATTGATAAATATTCAAAAGAAATACCATTTATGGCTCATATCATAATAGTAGTCGTGTATTTTTGTATATTTAAAACCTGGTCAGCGAATGTGTGTGATGGAAAAGTCGGAAAAGGTCGCCCTATAAAATTCTATGCAGATCATATTGATGGTATATTAAAAAACGGCCAAATTTAAAGCACCCGAACGTGCTTGCATTAAAAGATTGATGGATGTCAGTGAAGCTGGAAGGATATGAAAGATCATGCTAAGTAAAAATCTATTTCCTCTGGGAGATTACAAAAATGTATACACTCTTCTGCGAAATAGGCGTGAATTTATATTATATTAAACCTTACAATTTATACATAAGTATAATCGTTCATGGTTCTTATTAAATACACTGAGTTAGACAGGCCGAAGATTGATTTATGTGAAATCGAGTTGATAATTTAAAAAGTACAATATATTAATATTCAGTGTTAATGCAAGTAAAACTATTATACGTTGTTATATTCAAGAACTTTGTCAAGCATTTCTCACAATAATACCGTATTATGATATTGCAATAAAAGTAAATCAATGAAATCATATAACAAAAAAGAATCCTTCTTTTTGCAATACTAGCATATTTGATTAACTAATATTTTTTAATGTCAAAATCACAACTGTTTTTATAACGGTAAGAAAGTTTCAAATAGAATTTTTCAACAAACTTTCAACAAGCAACAAAGCCTTGCTCCGATAAGCAACATGAACTTGGACTGTAGATACAAAGAATTACCGTACTGTATTTTCAATATTTTTGGAGCCAAATTTTTTACCTCAAATAAATTCCAAAATGGATTTGAATGAACAATCGTGTGAAAATCCAAGATTCAGACTACATGCTGATTGTGGTAGAACTTTAATACCACCAAGTTCTTTGATCCTATCTCACTTAACTTTCCCAGAATGTGGTCTATCATTGTCATGTTTTGAGAGTACCTGTTTTCGGTTTATAAGCCTAGATATTTTTGTGATAAACTTTCATGTCAGCTATGTACATTTTATCTCGGCAGTGATAATTTTACCATCGGAAATTACTCCAAAATACACTAAACTTTCATAGCTCCACCAGAAACATAAGACTTTCAGCTCGAATCGACAACTCTTCCACGACGCGATTAGGTAATTCTCCTCTGTCTAACGACTAATTTTACTTGTTTGTATTTCTCATATAAATCAATTTTTCATTGCAAGTAACAATTCGTTTAATAAAAAAATCATCTTTTTGTAGGACACGGAACAGACTCGATGTTTTGCTTGAATTTCATTTAATTTGTGAAGCATTATTGAACAACTTTTATAAGTCTGACCCAATTATTTTAAGTAGCAATTTATGGTGGTTTTGGAAGATCCAAGGGAGTCCAATAATCGGCGAGTGCTGGTACTAGGTTAGTTTTTTACTGCATTTTGTAGCCTCTACAGATGGTCAACTAGAGCCCAAATGATCTACCAGCTTTGAATCTTCGCTATTAAAGCGATTAAACCAACGTTGTGTTGTTTGATCATAGGCTGTATCATCTCCTTCAATTTCACACATTAACTTGCTGCCGCGGCTTCGTTTAACTTTTGTTTCCAATAACATCTTAACAATACACAAATTTCATATTTATCGCACTGCATACATTTTATTACCAAACCGTCTTGCCCCGTTGATTAACACAAACAGTATCATTAAAAGAAAGTAAAACAGTTGTACTTTTCAAAGAACTACAGACTTGTGGTAACAAGTTACAACGTGCAGAAAAAGACGTATATGAATATCAGTTATGATAACCGACAGTATTTATGAGACGCCCTCAGTCCATGATTGCTTATGGGTATAAATCTAACTCATGCGATTATTGCTATTTATCAGGATTACTCACGTCGATTTAGTTCAAGAAAAATAGATCTATGTCCAATACAAAATATAACGTTCCTTCTGTGAAAAAACTACAAGGGCAACGACTCAAAGCTCTTGGCTCTTAATATACATGTTGCAATCCATTTTACAGTAAAATTTGGCAAACTCGTTAAATAGAGTTCCATTTAACGAGTTTGCCAAATTTGCCAAGTTGCACAAATCCATAGTTGTTGATTTTAAAGGAAAGCCTCATACTGATTAACTTGTCGACATATACACATATACGCAACGTATACATCATCTCGTCGGTGGGTGTTCCACGCCGAGTAAAATGAGACATGGTCATGTGGGCCTGGCATGATGCCCTAGAGAAGAGCTTTTCCGTCGGACACTTTGATTCATTACATTGGTAAGAAAAGTGTAGTCCTATAGAGACACTCTTTTATGGAGTATCATGCTAGGCCTGCACAAACTGGTCTACGTCCATAGTGTAGTGTAGTTTGTGAGTTTGAAGAATTTCTATAATAGTTCTTCATACATGTGCTAAAGTTAGCTGCTTATTCAGTTTTAGTTTATCATTGTTTGTCAACAAAGTGAAAATAAAGAATAATTGCACAAAATTGTATCTGCCGTAATGAAAAATATATTACATTTTAACAAAATAAACGCTAGTAGTTTAGTGCAGGGAAACCAAGTAATCTAGTTTGCAGCGTTATCAAATAAATGATAATGGTAAATTTCCGGTAAAATCGTCGTTTCTTTCTTGATGTTTTTGAACTTTCAGGAAATTAGAAGAGCACCTGGTTATATGAAGACTAAATTTTTACTTATGATTCCTGTTTTATGTTACTAACGCCTGCAGCTAGCCAAATCTGTTAGCGAGTCACTCTTTTGTCGTAACTTATCTGTAGTTTTACAAAGTTGTTGCTATTTTTAGTCACTTTGTTGAGTTGAATGATATCTTTCGTGGTGGATTCGTGGACAGCTTAAATTCGTCAAACCCATTATGTATAGTAGCATCGTGTGAAACTTAATCTATAAATTCTAAGCATATCTATTATTTTTTTATACCGAGTTTCGAGATAATAACAAAATCATAATGAATCGTCAACTGAAAACTTTTTCCCTTATGTTCAACTTTTTTGCGACGTGCACAGTTTTGTTTAAAATTTCCACTACACTGAAAAAAAAAATTCGAACTACACAACTCTAAAAATGGGCTTATGGAAATTTAATTGTTTAAGGTCATTGTTGTAAATATTCAAGTCTAAGTTTGTGTAGAGTTTGGCAAACTTAAACTTGAAGTCTTTTTATTGTTAAGACTCAAATACAATAAAAATGTGTTTATAAAAAATTAAGAAATAATTTTGAGACTAGCAGTTAGAGCATATAATTTTCAGACATTTATAGTGTCTAATTGCATATTTAGATACATCCTAAATATGCAATACCAAATTGCAAAAAATAAAATCTCAGTAATTAAATAGCAATGTTGCTCCAAGGATAAATATGAAACGCTCTTTGCTAAAAAGTACAAGGGTTGTAAGCTGAAGTAACTCATATTTTGAGTACAAGGATTACAACACTCTCGAACAGAGACCACAGTATGAGATAATAAAGAACGACAACAACAATAATTAAAAGTAACATAAAATTGTAATAATTATTAAATTACGTAAGTGATTGGAATACACGTTTTATTTATTTCTCATATCAGTATCATTAATCTGCTTTCCGAAGCCCATTAAATCGATAAAATATTTTATTGATGTCCTTTAAACAAGTCTTTTCAAATTTTATTAAGTAGAAAGATCTCAGTAGAAAAAGTACAAGGAAACTCCCGCTAAAATATATATTTTAAACTACAGCTCCGGCACGGCTCCATTATTTCCACACATTAGGCCCGATAACCGCCAAATGTGCTAAATAAGCCGGAGCTGGTGTCAAAGCCGGCGTTTATGGGCGGGTATTAACCCAGGGTATCCAGAGCTAACAGTGATCGACAGACCGACCGGGCACACACAAAAAAGCTTTTATGTGTCAACCTCTCGCAGCCTTTCATAATACAGCCTTTGACGGACCCCGTCTGGAGATTGATGTGATTCCGGCGACAAATTATGTCTTTTCTCGGATAAAAGGACATTTTTTTTTCAGTGGAGTTCTTATAAAAGGGTTTCTGAATAGATATTCTGAATTTAATAAATCAAACGTAAATTTTAGAATGAAATATCACCGATATGCAAAAGACATTTTTAGAACCGAATGCATCGGCTTTGACCCCACTGTTCGAATAGGTGAGACATGATTTTTAAAGATATATAGTTAATTTAGTTAACATTATTGCTAATCGATTTTCTGTTAGTAGTTATCTTGTTTGAGTGCAAAAAAAAAGAATACATACGGTTTGAAGCATGTTTTAAAGCAGGGAAGCAATCAAAACCTTTTGAAATCTCTGGGCTCATTCTGGAGGTAGAGGAGTGCTGGTTGCGTTGCTTAGGACATGAAAACGACGCGTGTACATAGAATCCATGCAACGACAAGAAATTTGGACACTTCATAATTCAATAGTTGGGAATGAATTAATTGTACTTAGAATATGTATCTTGATTTTCTATGGTATACAATTGCTGCATAACTATTATATGAATATATCAACAATTTGTAGAAAAAAAAGATAATCGTTAGGACTGTTCACAAATGTGAACATGAAATAACTTTTAAAATAAAATCATTAACATTAATCCAGTTTTTACATCTAACGGCATATGAGCAACACAATTTTGAAAAACAATTATACACACTTTTCATGGTTCATTTATTAATCAAAAGAAATAATGAGTTATGCAAGTCCAGTAAATTGAAGTATTTTAATAAAAAAATGATTCACATATGCTGTTAATATTAGCAAGTAGATGACACGAACTCGTAAGATTTTATTCATACAAAAATCTCCCAACGGACATAAAAAAGTTTTACCACATCAGCATGTCGGTGGCGTATAAAAATATACCTATGAGAAAATTGTCTAAATTGCCTATAGATATATCCATTTCTGAAACACAAGTATTTTTGGATATTGTATTATATTAGTAATATCAAAACGGTTAAAAAAACTATTTAAAAACAATAAAAAATGAAAGTTTGCAATGAAACTAAGACCTAATAGTATTGTTTGTTTGTAGCTCATGTTTCTGAAATAGACATATATCGACCGCCCAGATCATTTTGCATATACCAATTCTATCGGTGTTCGTGCAGCGAGCGCGTTGATATTCTAGGATGCATTAGACGTAGTAGTGTGCAGGCAATCCTTTACGGAGCACGTACAATGAATTGCATTAAGGTAACAGCGCCTCGACTGTGCTCGCCGGGGCCTCGTGTGTACCGACTAGCTACGATTTGATCGCCTCGGGCCAATAGTGATGCATCGTGATTGTCGGTAAAACGAATCATTAATTTATTTCTAATCACAACCGAACATCTATCCGTAATTTTTCTTACAATTGCATCGTTTTTATTTTATTGTAATAGGTTATTTATTACTGTACCACATCGATATCTATGGTCTCTGCCTTCTGGAAAATAAGAGTAAATATACAAAGAGGATGTTCGTTATGTTAATGTAGTACAGTGTTATATTAGATGATATTTATAAAATGAGTGGACATTCTCTAATTAATAAATAACAAGAAAATAGGTGTTCATCAATTTAAACTCCGTGGACTTTCTTAATAATAATGTTTTCATTAAAATCTTGTTAAGAGTACGGCGGCTAAATCGTCATTAAAATACGAGTGTGATGTAACATCGTTATTGTTTAAGTGGTAAACATTATTTTGTTACTGCTCAATTGCAATAGATATTTCATTTTTATCATTTAGAGAGTGAAATCGTCGATAAATCCACACGATCTATTCGATACCTCCTATTGTACCAATAGTGAAATTAAAAGACATTTATTCTAATTTAGTGTCTATAATAATAAGTGTAATCTAAATCATATTTAATAGAATAAAGAAATGGTGTATTTGTAACAAAATATGTAAATAGTTGGTACATATTTTATTAATGTTTCTATGGGTCTACCTATGCTGAAGAAGACGAAGGAGGCGAAGAAATTTCGCGCAAAGAACATTTAGAGTTCTATTTGAAAAGCACGTATAGTCTGGGAACGTACTTTACACAAATCACAATGAAAACTAAACAGTATTACGGTTTATTTGTTACCAACTTCCTATGAGTATGTGTCATCTTACGACTGATTTTTTAGTTTTGCGACTGTATTTCTTTTTAGTTCAGAATCAAATAATATTTACTGTTCAAATATATAGTAGAATATTATGCCGACATTTTTCACTAAAATTTAATCTAGATATCTCCAGTTTTAAACTGAGTTCTAATTTTATTTAGAACAATTAATTTCACGCTCAATGCATTTTTGCATGACGCAAAAATGTGCTATACTAAAGGAACAAGTAAAACTGGCTTATAAAAACATTCAGTATTCATATTAATTATTTAAAATTGTCTAACGTGAAACGGAGATTAAAATAAATTGAGAATCCTGGCACGATTAATTTTATTCAATTATCGATAAACCAGGTAACAGCACTACACGCCGCGAAAGCTTCCAGTCACGACTGGTTAGCGTTATTTCACGTCCTTATTATTTCTTGCTATTTTGCCTGTTTCTTTTCTTTATTTTCAAGTCCGTGTTGTCAGACTCCTGCAGCCCCCGGGCTCAGACTGTAGTGCTGTTCAAATTTGCAGAATTTTTAATGCACGACTGAGGAGATTCTAATATTTGTATGATACGAACGGGTGGAGGCTCTTTTTTTGATTTAATGGCGAGTTACTTATTGTAGCTTATGTTCAGCATTTGTTATTTATTTTGCGATATCATAACGATGTGATATCGTTCTCTTCTCGGCTTATAATGTCGTTTTTGATATTATTAATATTTTGGAATTGCATAGGCTCGTTTTATTCAATGTTATTCAATTTTGTTGATACTTAAATTTCTAAGTATACAAGATGTTATAGGGAGATTTTAATGTGTGGTTTTATAATAATAGAAATTCAATAAGATTTCCATTCATGTCGAAAACGTTATGTAACTGCATAAAAATTACATTTAAAAACGGATAATTGTTAGTGGTGCCGATTTTTATATACACTATTTTAAAATTATTAGATTTCAACCACTGGAACGTCATAAGAAAACAATACTCATGAATGCAATCTGATAGTGAATAAGTAAATGCAAAGCTATTAAATGTAATTTAAGGGGGCGCTGGGATCTATCAACCTCGCTAGAAAATATTGAGAGGCCTTATCTCATGATCTCCATTTGCCGTAAATGTCTTCAGGCTTATGGGATTCAAATCGGACCAAAGTAGGATAACAACGTTAATTATACATATTTCTATTTTCACCGTTTCGTAAGGCACAATAAATTCTAACATGGAGATGAACGAAACCACCTAATAAATTCGCTATCGCATCCGGCCCGCCGCGACAAGCCCCAACGCGGTAACAGTCGCAATAAGGCTTTCGCTACAACAATACAGAATTCGGAACAAAGACAATCATAACAAAGCTCCATCATAACTCGGGTAAGTAGGTCTTATGACAATAACGGCAAACTTCAAAAGATAAATGTCAATATAATTTCGTGCGAGAGACGCCGACGGGCCAATACTACACGAGGAGGCGCCGGCGGCCGGCCGGCCTACAAAAGCTGGTAATGCCTATAATAATAGGCTTCACTAATCATCGTATTACTATATTTTTACGTTACCATAAAAATAAACCGTATATGAGAGCTTTAAGTTACGGATGACGAAAAAAGGGAACTATTTGTTGATTATCAATTTTTTTCGGAATTGTTATATAAAACGCAAATATTATTTTGCAATAAACTTATGATTTTATTGTTTTTATTCGAATTTGATTTTGCTTATGTTTTTTTTGGTATATCCGATCTACTATCTACTATATAATATATATTCTACAGTAAAAAACCAAATATAATAGTGAACGAACAAACATAAATTTTCTGTATAATTGTACAACCCTATTATGTTTTGTCCCCTTTTTCTTTACAACTCAAACCAAATAAAACCTCTGTTTTACTTGCTGTCTCGAGGCACGAATGCGATATCGACAACAAAATTCTAACAAATCAAAATTACATATAATTTTAATTACGTGTTTGTGCTCGTATAGTATAAATATGTGCATTCGTATAAAATATCTAATCTAGTCCACATGCGTAACGTATTTCATTACATTTCTTTGGGCCTCTGATTTATTTTAATGGTTGTGAGTTCGCATAGAAGTAGCTTCCGTTTTCAGCTGAATTCGACTTCTTCGACTGAAAACGGATAAAAAGTTTTATGAAATCCTTTAAAGTAAACGCATATTCCAGCCAGATTAACTTGTCTTTGCAGTAGACACAATAAATATACAGTACGGAGAAGCGTGTTAATGGGTAGGTATTGTCGGAAATTTGTAGTCTGTAACTTAAAGTTTTGTTTACTCCTTAAGATTTTTATTTTTAATCGGCTTCATATAATTATATAGCCCACGTTACACACGATGGAAGCGAAATCGAGTGTTAATAAAAAAAAAATGTAAGTTGCTTCTCCATGCGACTGCTGATTTATAAATAACTTACATGTTACGTAAATGACTAAAGCTTTATACGTTACTGCCACTATTACCGATCGCTTAACGTCTTAATATTTTATTATGTAACACGATATATGTATTGTATTTTATCAAAACAATACAAATAAATCTGAATAAAACTATGCAGCATTCATCCTGCTGTATCATAAGAGACGTGTTTATTTGCTCCTTTTGTCTATTGTGTATATATTCCAAGTTAGTCGTTAAAAATGGAAAGTTACTAAGGTAGACATTTAATTTGGTCCTTTTCGGAATAATGTCTGTATGTATCTTTATGTGCGTGTTTATTTGTGTGGATGTGTGTGTGTGCGTGGGCGTGTGCGCCCGTTAGTGTGTGTGCGCTTTTGTGCGCGCGTGTGTGTATGTGTGTGTGTGTGTGTTAAATATATTAAAAAAATACTGGAAATTTTTCAACGTGTGCGCGTGGAAAAATTTTCAGTGTTTTTATAAAATATTATTTCTTAACTATTTTGCCAATAAATTTCCAAATCCAACTGCCTCTTCTGCTTAAAAAACAACGTCAATGGTTATAAACTGCATCAAAATCGATAGGTTTTGTTAAATCCGACAATAATGCTTTTTTCAAAATAACACGTGAAATCCTTGATGAATGATGTTTGGCACTCGGTCATCTTTTTCTGTTTAAAAAACTGCGTCGGATGCCGTAAAGCAGATCAAAATCAAACAAAGCTTCACAAATACATTAAAATATTTTGAGCTCAATAATTTATTACTCCTTTGTTTTTAATATTTTTATTTTGGAAGTAGTAAAACGTTTCAGGGATGGCCTGAAGGGTCAACCATGTTTCAATTTTTTTAAGCTCAATACTCCTAAACAATATTTATAATCCAAGGAGCTTAAAAACACATCGATAAATATCTTCAGTTTCAGGGATGAATTGCTAGGTCAACCGTTTTACAGTTTTTTTTTTTAATAAAGAACCTATATTTTAGAAATACAATTTTAATACTTCATGTGTTTACAACTTTTAATTTTTTTTAATAAATATTATTTACTTTTCAAAACCACACAATAATAAAGTCGTTATTGACATAAGAAATAAATAAATAATACCAATTTCTCATTAATTAAAAAAAAATAGTGCGTGGAGTCCCTCCGCGCGGAAGAAGTGAAACTTCGTAATGTGGAAATGAAAATAGGAAGGGGTGGAAATTGATTTTTAGTGAACTCATATTGTTTCTTTAAGACAAGCTTTATTAACATTGCTTACAATTCATAATTGACCGCATCTTTTGATTATCATTTTCGAGTGGAGAAATATCCAAATCTATTGGAATATTGGACGCTACTCGTTGCTAACGCTCGCGCTGGCCTATAACAGGCGCGCATGCGTTCGAGTGTCACGCATTCACTCTCGCTCTGTCTCTTTCTACTCCCCCTCCCCAGGAGCGTTGAACGTTTAACGCAACAGTGCTTTTATACCCCCTCCATGGTAGCGTTAAACGTTTAACGCAACCTTGTTGGAAGTCGCATTAGAAGTTTCACTTCAAAAACAAAAACTCTAGCTCAGGGTGAATGAGGTTTGTAGATATTAGATTTTAATTATTATATCTGTCAACATCCCTTTTTTCTATTTAAGTTAAATACTTTTCGTCACATAATATAAAAATTAATGATACATTTTTGAATTTAATTCTCACTATGCATGCAAAATTGGATGAGGACTTATAAGTTTTATCATTAGTGACATTTCTCTTCAAACAAGTCATTTTTTAAATTTACTCACAAAAAGGTAGAGAACCAGTCTAATAGTTTATTAATTATGAAAAAAAGGCAAATTTCTTTCTTTAGTAATGCGAAAGCATTAACTCTATATAACTACGTAAAAATAATAAGTAATTCAGAGAAAGTTTTTTCACCTAGACATTTTATTGAATAGTGAACGACCCCATTCAAATATACGGAACCCTATACACTCGAGTCGCTCGGGCGGCCTGCGCAAACAGCCGGCCCGCCCCGGCCGTATCAAAGAACGAATTTGCACTTCACAAATCCAAATACGACCGCTTACACAGAAGTGATAAGGTACAACGAAAATTTTAGCCGAATACGCCTTTTCATATTCGGTCAAAGATCTTAAGGCCGCGGCCTGGAGTCGAGCGAGCCGCGAGCGAGCGGGGGCGAGGCGGTGATACAGCGACAGCGATCTGCAGCGGCCTCGAGGCGGGCGGGCAGATCGCTCGTGATTAGTGCGCTGTAATAAACGTCGGCGAGAAAGTTTATAAGGAAAAAGTATACTTTTTACGTACTATTTATTATGGGCTAAAGGAGAAGTTCAGCCTTTGAACAAAGAAAGAAAACAAAAAGCTGTATTCTACGGAAAAAGCTGTAATCTCAAAAATTTTATGAGTATGCAAACATTTGAATACTCATATGATGTTGATTTTTCCTGTTCCATATAGCGGGTTCTGATAACACAGCTGAGATTAATGTTTCGCAATCTATCACCAAAAAATTAACTTACTGTATAAACAACATTAGATTAACAGTGTCGCCGCGGGAAAAACAAACAGGTTTATGTATGTTGCGTCGTGCCAACATCGCGCGCATTCCGCTCTTAGACTTCTTGTCGCGCCCGCCCCGCTGCCGCTTCGTAGATCGCTCGCCTCCAGGCTGTGGCCTGACTGCTTGAACAGCTGAGCGAAGGTGCTCGCCAGGGGGCGTCTCGAATGAGCTGCTCGAACGTAACGCAGTTACTAGACGCAGTTACAGCATAACGCAAGAAACTCTGCCGCTGTGAAATTAGTTATGAAAGCGTCGCAATCGTGTAAAATTATCACGCGGAGGGAGAAGAAGGAAAGATCGGGGAGTGTTAAACCTACGCATTACATCATTCACAAGCAATTCAGAGCGGCAAAGTTTCGTGCGTTGTACGGTACTTTCAAGTGGAAGAAATGTATAATTCAGTCCCATTAAATTAAAATTTTCGTTACAATTAATGGAATTTAAATCTGAATAAAAACTATATATACAATATATTATGCAACATTCTCTTCCAATGCAAAAGCATTGGAATAGTATGTCACAGATAGCTAGTTTCTCCTCATTCGCTTGCTCATCCGATTTTTGTCAGTAAAATCAAACCCAACCCATCCAAATAATCTGAATCCGTGTGTTAACAGTAGAATAACGGTCATGCGTATGACTACAGAAAGTAAAGAAAAAATCAAAATATTGTATGCTTTCGTGTATTTACATAGGAAGAAACCAAAAATTATATAGTTTACAGTCCGAACATCATTTTACGTTTGAAGTTTGGATTTCTTTATGACGTTATATGAGTCTGCCAACGATGATTACTGTTCTACACATAACCATACGTAAGTTAAAACTCATCTATACGTGTTTGGCATTAACCTCAGAGTTTTAAATTGAGAGGTGGGCTTAATTCCGCTCAGCTACTGTCTAACATTAAAATGCTTAGTATTGATTTTAACAAGCACTGTCTACAAACATTAGCATACAAAAAATTATTAGTATAATCAGTGAAGTACGACAAAGTAAAGAGCTTACTAGTGATTCCGTACTAAGCTTTGGATATGGAATCGCGAGAGAAGTTAAATATATACCCTCTGTTCTTTGTCTTCTGCTATTTCTTATTTTAAATCCCCGTATCGCGACTGTGAGAGTATATCTATGGTTGTGTAGACGGCACTCGTCCCTCCACCTCTAACGTTTTGATTTCGAACTATTTTAATACACTTCTGAATTATGTAATCACCGGTCGCAGTGGTAGTCCCGTTCGTCATCAAACTAATGTCTCCCGCGAAAAGCTGGTCTGCCGGCGTACGCCGCCTCGCGGAGTGGTGTAACCGTCGGAGGGCGCGGAGAAATATCGTAATCTGACATTTAACGCGGGTTCGCGGCGCGCGAATGAGTTGCAGCGCCGCTCCTAATGACCTGTGTGATACGATGACGCTCCGGCGCGCGCGCCGGGTAACGACTGCTCCGCCTCCGCCTGTTGACACCGTTGTTTGTCTCGACTTAATACCGACTGCGAGCTTTCTAGCGTCTCGTAGCTACCGGCTGGAATGAAATATTTTGACGTACCTCAGGGCTCCTTTACGTTGAACCCATTTCAACAATAAGGCTTCTATTATATATTCGACGAGATAAGGTTATCTGCATAAGCAAAAGGTTAATATTGTTGTTGGCCCTATTCATTGATATTTTTGTTCGTCTTGACGTAGTACTATTCTTTATACACACACGACACTCATTTTAGTATATAGCAATAGTAGAAGAAAAAATCATCTCACTCGACATAATTGCATACAAAACGTTCAATCTTGTCATAATTTCCACGAAATGTATAAATTAGAGTGTTCTTAGGAACTTTATATTTAACATAGTTACACTTCAAACCAATCCTGCCCTAAATCTATGAACTACATATAATTTGACACGTTTTAGAAAAGTTTAACAGCCAAATACATTTGTGAAATGAACTTTGTGTAACGGCATTATATATAGCCCGTACTTTTGATTTACCACAGTCATCATACGAATAATCACTGTTTGTATTTTACACATTTTTTGTAATTCTTAACCATTATATTTTTGCGTCAAGCTTATCCTCTATCGTCTCCGTCATCGAGATCAGCGTATACATTTTCTATCGCAAGACAGGTTCTTTTTCTGGAATACTAGTGTGCAGTACCAGAAGTCTCGTCGCAGTGATACTGCTGTTTCTCTTTCAATACTTTTGAAACTTAACCTTAAGTGTGAGTTTTGTAAACCATATGTAAACACTGAATACCATCGACGACGTATCACAAACTTGATATTTCATTAACACGAGTGTGCTCGTCAGCTCTGTATGAGTGCCGCTCGTGCGCTCTATATAGATACGTCGAAGCCGTTATATCGCCCTGCGAGTGCGGCGCGCCTCCAAGGATACACCGTTAATCGGGCACGCACCGACCACTATAACACTTTGAACTATCTAATGGATTTCTATTGACTACGTTTTAGTCTATTTTTAACTTTCATAAATACGGAAATCTTAGTAAGTAACTGTTAAAAGATTTTACGATTAGTTCGTTGTTTTTTTATGGTTCTAATACAAATTTAGTCGTTATATTTACGATGTTAAAATTGTAAATCATAGGGGAATAGAAATAAAATTTTCAATCCATGCTAATTTTATAGATGCAATAGTAACTAATAATCTATCTGTCTGTTAACACTTCACGACTATGTATATTCCTTGACCGCTTTTGACGAAATTTAGCAAGACATAGTATAACTTGAGGCCCGAGGAAGAGTAAAAAGTTACTTTTTTTATTTGTATGTCCATCTGTTTATCGTTATATTTGGTTATAGCTTCAAAACGGTTAAACCAATTTTAATTAATTTCAGTACAGTGAAAGTTCAGTGTTAACTTTTTTCCATTTTAGTACACACCATGGCATACAATGAAAATTGCTATTTGTCTATCCCTAATTGTTTGTCTACTTAAAAGACAACACAACACAACAATACAACAATAGCTTAACTAATCGCAATTACATTTAATACACTGATAGAATAATAGAATCATAGTGTAAAATATGTATAAAGTAATCTCTTTCTCTATATGTTCTATTATAATTAAACAACAGCCTAATCAATTTTAATGAGATTATTTTAGATAGAAGTTGAAGAAAAAAATTTTGAATTTTTGTTTTACCTGACCATGTGTGTGTATATTCGCTTCCATTGCTGGAAATTAGAGGACGATAAATTGAGGTAAGTATTGATAGCGAGAAATAAAAGGAGAATATATGCATATAGAGCGTGTGTGTGAGAGAGAGAGATAGCGAAAGAAAGAGCTGAGGATGATGGTTTTGATTAGTAAGGGAATCTGAATTAGGTATAGATTTATCAAAATCTTGATAAATATTTTGTATTCAAGCAGTCAGAGCCGCGGGTGAAATCTACTAATGAAATAAATCACAAAAGGCTTTAGTGAAATTAAATTTATGATAAATAATTAATAAAATGTGCAAGTATAACATGGGAAACGATAAGTAATGGATGTATTAAATACGGTAAAATGATAAATCCATGCCCCTATATAATACTGACATCAAATGCGAAACGCAACACTACGAATTTCAGTAAAACATAAGCGTCAATAAATCATAATAAACTTTTACACAACCCCTAATATTATTAACCATTAACAAACACCTTTAACTCGATACCGCCCGTTCGTATACTTATCAACATTCGAGTTACGAAGTCAGGCAACGCCTAGCGGAAAGTAATAGCTGCGTAATAAATAATAATTTGCTAAAGAGCCCCTTTTGTAGTAATAGAATATTCAACCATTTTTCTTGGTCAGACAATAATAAATCATGATTCTATTGTGAAGCGATCCATTACATCGATTGGCGTCTTCCATTACATTTTGCATATCGAGATAGTGTATTAAAGAGCACGGGCCGCCCGGACTTCTACGGCTCACTGTTCGTAAATTTGACTCTGAGACTTTCATTATTTGCTCAAATTTTTGTATTATAAATTTGATACACACAAGTGTACATATTTTACGTTCCCCGGTAATCGTCGTCTATTTTGTGTTCGGCGTCCGCTGCCTCCGTAGATCCCGCTCCTGCTTGTTCCAGGTTTGTCCAACCTGAGTGGCAACTGACTCGATTATGGCACTCTTCCATCAGAAGTCCTAGTAGATGAGGCGTGAGTTCAATTCCCAGTTTGGGAGTTTTTTGGCGAACCCAGAGCCCCGGGGTTTGATTCCCCGGCAGGTACATAGACAAAATAAATTCGGTCATACTGTATCACAATGTAACCCGCATGTAATAATAACAACCCGCACTAGACCAGTGTGGAGGGCTCCAGGCGTAAGCTCCTCAACCTTTCGACCCCCCCACAATTGAAATTGCAAGGGGTGGAGGATGACTCGGCCTTGGGGCGATTGAAACCTGTTAGAAGACGTGGCAATGATAACGTGTCAGCATCAATGAATTGAAGATCTTATACTGAAGTCGTTAATAATAGTATGTTTCTAATCATTACAATTTCGCAATTAGTCTTATAAAAAAAGATCTACGTCAATACTCACAATACTTAGAAATAGACTATCAAAGGATAATATTTTTTTTTGAGAGGTTTTACAAGTTTTTAAAATAAAGTACTATTAAATTAATATTTTTTTTAGTAAAAAAAGAAAAATAAAAAATGCATTTAACTTATAAAAATGGTAATACTGAGGTATCGATATAACAATAAAACACTATGTCTAAAAAGTAGCCCCAGATTTCATTTAAATATCATTAAGAGTGTAAAAAAAAATTACTTTAAATAAAAATCCTTTTTGGTTGTTCTTGCTTTTATTTACATGAAATCCTTATTTATAACTGTTATTGGGTATATATACATCCTTGGAACTTTTTTTTTAGATTTTAGAACAAATCACCGAAAAAGTAATTTTTTTTTCCAGACGATTTTACAAAAGCATTAGTTTGCAGTAAGGACAGAAAAAAAAATAGGGAAACATGTAAAGCAATCTATACTAATTTTATATATACAAAAAATGTCTGTCTGTCTGTTTCAAGATTTCACGCCTAAGCCGCTGTATCGATTTCGGTGAAAATTGACACGGAGATAGTTTAATATTAGAAAACGGACATATGCTATTTTTCGTTTGTTTGTCTGTCAGTTCGCTTATTTGTTTTTCGGAACTTAAGATTAATTAAACCGATTTTAATGAACTTTAATATAATAATAGAGTACCAATTAACACGACGGTATTTTTGAGCTTCGGTCAAATTATGAGGTATCCACCGAGTACAAAGCTTCCTGACCGCTAAATATTCGTAAAAAAATTCGTTCATTTTAGTCATACCGATGTCTAAGCTTATGTGAATCCGCTGGTAGGTCACTCTTTTGTCAGTATCATGAGCTGTACAGCACTGAACTTGTCTTCGGTTGTCGCCGTAGAAGGACGTCTCTCACGCAGACCGTCAGTGAGATTAGTGCGACCACGTTTGATCTTGTTGAACCAGTTATAAACAGTGGCAAAGGATTGGGCTTTATCATGGAAGGCCGCTCGAAGTCTGTTATAACTTTCTTCTTGGCTTAAATGGCAATAAAATTCATAGAAAATCGTTGCACGAAAATTTTCTGGCATTAAATTCCTGTTGAAGTTAGAGAAAGAATTTTTTTTATCACCAATTTGCGAACACAAATAACAAATAAATGCAATATACATAATAAGGTTGGCAAATAACTTAATTTTTTTATTGTAAATATGTTTTTTGTTAATTTATATTTTTTATGAGGCATGTCCTAAAAATTTTAAGTGTAACTTACGTACTATATTCTATTAATATGATATTATAAATGTGGTGGTTTACGCCCATGTTTGGTTATTTTTAACTTGAATTAAGATGAAATTTAGTAGACGGAATATTTTCTGGATTACATACATGACATTTTATACCACCCACCAATACGTTCCTGTACAATAATTTACTTGAAACCGGAGCCAAGATCAAAAGTGGGAATAATTTAAAAATAAAGAACAATAGCGTGACTGGAAAAAGAGATACAGAATTAAAATGGAGAACAAGATCAAATCGAAACTAACTGTGAATTTAAATAGAAAACAAGATAGGTTGGATATCAAAGATAGCTAGTTTAATCGATATACAAAATTAGAAATTACGAACGGTGGAGGCTCAGTGGTTAAGAGCATCGGCTTCTGACCAAAAGATCCTCTTGAATACACATTCCGTGAGCTGGTCAGCACGCAAAGACGTTCCTGACGGCGTCATCGAATTGGTAATGGCCTCTGGCAGTCCCCGGCGAGATCAGCGCCAAGGCCTTAAGGTACTAGCCACTCGATCTGATTTAAAAAGATCGTGGAAGGGTGAACCTCGGAAGTGGGATAAATAAAACCTGACGCAACAGTTGGTGTACGTCGAGTTGTAGATCTAGAACATGTAGAATTGTGATAGACATGCCGCTTTTCACAGTCGACAAACCGTCCGTCGACGCCGGCCCTCGGCGCCGCCGCGCTGTGAACACGTCGCGTGCCATTTATCAGAACTATCGCACGTAGCAGATATCGCTAGCGGCCTCCTGCGGCACACGTCGGATCATCCGCCTCTGTTCACTCGATACCATCGCTCTATTCCAATATCAGGATCCGATAGCTTTTAGTGATAGCTAAGTAGGCTTGAAATTGGCTGTGGGTTTATGAGCGCTCGCCGGCTGAGGTTGCATATTCGGCTGAGCACGGAATGATGTAACGGCGGAATTGCCTCTTTACAGACGCCCCGAGCGACGTGGATAAGTAGCATATCGCTACTTATCCACGTCGTTTTCCTTTTTTTTTATCATTGCAATATTCCAGAATTTAAATGGCGTCTATTTTGATTTTGACTTGGAGAAATCCGACAAAATATATAGTTATCTGCACTCTCTGCCTAATGACACCTCGATTAGGTAAAAGTGCAGTATTTGATAGTAAAAATAAGTATTTTACAACAACAGCATTTCGAAAACTGTTGAAATTAAATGTTTTGTATTCTCAAAAACACGGATTTAAATAAACAAGACTTGTAAAGAAAATAAATACTTACAAAATTCTTATAATTTTAACAATCTATAAATATCAAACTATACATAAATAAATATTAAATGGAGGAATATATTAGTATCACATTTCATTGATGTTTCTTAAGGTATTCTAAATATTTCTTAAATACTTACCTATCAATATTAAAAACATGACGAGATACTATATCGACCCAGCGAGTTGCATACACCGGTGAAGTTTATTTGAATACGCCAACGTAAATTTGTGGAAGCATAAGATAAACAAAATAAATAAGTAGATAAATGAAAAGGGAAAATGGGGATGCATGTCTGCATGTCGCACGTCAGCCCAGTTTATCTTTCAGTCGAAGGGCGCCGGAAGGCGGCAGTCGGCAGGGCGTCGACCTCGGGGCCGGCGGCCGCGGCGCTCGTTCTGAACGCCTGTAGGTTATACGATTTGAGACAACATGCATTTCTAATGTACTAAACATGTTTACAAGGCTGCCCGTTCGCGAGATTGTTACATTTCTTGCATTTACACTGTCATGTTTCAATTTTAAATATTTCATTTGACACGTTTGAACGCTTTCAGGATGTGACAGCGTATTCTTAATAAATAGCACCACTCCATTGTCTTTTATGTATTCTAATAACATAATATAGAATACGCAAAAGAGAATGGAGTGGTTTATTAAATTTTCGTATTTTAAAATAATTGTATGACCAGCTAGTAGTAACATATGAAAGCGGTGTCGAGAGAAATAATACTGCATTTGTTTGAATGGTTGCCGCAGAGACATCAAAACTGAGATCATCAAACATCACATTTAAAATACCATTGTTTCATAGACTATAGGATTACTATTATGTTTTAAAAACTTTGACTTAATCACTAGTTCGGAAGGCAGTTTTCCTAAAGAAGAACGAGCAAGAAACTCAAAGGCAGCTCTTTTATAATTTTTATATTAGGCAGTCAAATATCTATATCATTACATAAATAGACGCACTCGCAAGAAGACGTGCTGGTTAAATTCATGAATATTTGTCCTCCTCTAAATATTCATAGATTATACATTGCCCTTTTCTTACAAAGGATTGGTTTAATGGTAATTTTAAATAAGTCATCAAGCACTCATTGAATATGCGCACCTATATAAATCTGTGATTTATGTAGTTGACTGCCATTTTTATTTCTATTTCTTGTATTTAAATTATGTCAATCACTATTTTTCTCAAAATGTCTGTGTTCTTTCTTAAGTGTGTCAATTTTTTTAATATCAATTTATGTCTGTAACCTAAGATACAAGTTCTGCAATACCCAGAAAAAAACGCGTTACACACCACGATGCATATAAAAATATTTACAAACAAAAGTATAAATTATTTCTATGTATAATATAAAGTCATATTTCAATATGAAATAGAAAAATATTGATCTATTTCAAACAACTTATAACTAGTGAGAATAAAGAGACATACAAACAAATTTGTGAATACGTGGGGCGCACTATAAGTCTCTGGAACTGGCCACTTACACAAACAATATTTAAAAAGTAATTATTACATTTTAAAATGGAACTTTTTCACTGTAGAATACAGTTTATTTCATCTAATTGTTGATTTATTTTACATTGTGGCGTCATTTTAAGAATTCTGTGTTTTAATCACCATGGATTTAAGTTGTGAAAATTTTTTTACTACGATTTTAAGTGACAACTCAGCAGAGCCTCATTTGCCTTCGAACTGTCTTGGCGAAGAAACATCTTGCAAAACGACTATTTATAACTGGTTTCCGGTCGTGTGAATCTCAGTGACGAATTTTGTCATGGTTGCTTAATGGTTGCCCGTCCATCGCTGTGAGCAACTAATACATCGATGCTGTACGCTGTACGATAGAAACAGACAGACATATGACTTACCATGAGATTCGGGCATCTTTAGGCATAGGCATGAGTTAAATACAATCACTTCTACACAAACATTTGGCTATGAAAAAGGTGTGCTCGCGATGGATCTCACAAATTTGACTGTGGCTCGAAAAGCGGACCGTGTCTCTTGGTACAATGCCATGCTTTCCAGATTCAAGGAAGGGGCATCAAATTTGGTGTTGGACATAGTAGCGGGTGACAAAATATGGACTTACTGCTACGACCCCAAAACAAAGCAGCAATCGACTGCATGTGTATATTGAGATGAGCGGAAACCAACCAAAATGGCGCGTGAGCGAAGTGCCTTTGAGCGGATGATTGCTTATTTTTTTATGAAACTGAACACGTGACTACTTTAGCTTTGGAAAATTGTCGTACCGTGGATAGTGATTGGTACACAACCATTTGCTTGCCGGAAGTTATAACGAACTCCGTAAAAATAACCGTAAACCTCGTATGATCTTGAACCATAACAATATCAGTTCTCACATGATCAAACAAACATCTAAATTTTTGAAGGAGAAAAAAATAGAACTTACGAGCAATCTTACGTACAGTCCCGACCTGGCACCTTGTGACTTTTTTTGTTAGCAAAAATTAAGAACCAGTTACGCGGTTAACTATTTTGATCACCATAAGAGGCTGTCGAAGAGTATGAAAAACATGTTTTCGAGGTCACCAAGTAGAAGTGACATAAATATTTTCAATATTGGTTTATTGGTTTGAAAGAATGTATTTATACTAACGGTTAATATTTTAAGAAACAATAAATTCATATTTGACCATTCATAGTGATTTTTTTCATTAATTCCAGAAATTTTCAGTATGCCCTACGTAACGTATTCTATATATATATATATATATATATATATATATATATATATATATATAGTATACAAGTCACAAAATGGACAAATGTCGTTTTAAATCTACGCGAGGTAATGTTTCCTTTAATTATTTACATTAAAATTTTCTTAATGACAAGATTATATGACTGAAAATAACATTTAAAAAATGATTTAACTACGAGCAGTTAATATTCGAAACTTAATTAACTAAAGCAATACACTCAATCAGTTTGCGTGTTAGTGCATTTAATCACGCCAAAACAACATTTGCATTAATGCATTCAGTTAAGGCCTTCCAAATCGCATTAATGCATCTGGCCATATTACTGTCTCGATTCCACGCTGTTAATTTACCGAACTGGAATTGCAATCCAGCCCGGACGCGTACTTTCGTAACCCGTGAGGCATCACAACTCGATGTTTTAATGACGTGTCTTATCGAGCACTCGTAAGCAGCAATCCACATCGGACGTCTGTTAACAGATACTAAATTGTGTGAAATTTGAAACTAACTAAAGATAAAATGGAGGATGCGATTGGACAACAACAAACAAAACAAAGTTATTTGGTCAATCTAGAGCTTTAAACACAAACTTTAAGTTTGCGTTTAAAGTTTACACAATCTCAGAGGTCAGCGATTTAAGACACTGCACTACTGTATTATTAATGTGCCCACCGTAGATCGATGATTGGCTAGTCTCTGGAATACAAAACGTGAAAGCAGAAAATGCACGCTCTTCTAACGGTCCGGCGCGGGTTGCGCGGGCGCAGCGCAGTGAAGTTGCAGTGTCCGGAGGCGAGCGCATTATCCGACACCGTGTAATTATCGGTGTAAGATGGATTATACACGCGCGCTGATAGAAAATCGAGCGAGCCGCTGGCCGTTTAGCTCGATCTGGCTCAGTGCTGGCTCAGGGCTCGCTAAACAATTATTTCTCTATATTTTATAACCTACTTTTTCCATTCCCTATCCTTGAAATAACATTTATTTGAAAGACGTGTAACATAGTAAAAATACCCTTTTAATTTTTTTTGTCTCGAGTGACAAACACTCTCAGTTAAATATATATATATATATATATATATATATTTAACTGAATATATATATATATATATTTAACTGAGAGTGTTTGTGAGAACACATCTATATATATGTGCGTATGTAGTGTATGTATATACATATAACACTTTTCGATCAGCTTTATATACATACATTTGTAGAAATATATTAATAGAACCAAAAAAATTTTGCGAATTTATATATTGTACAATTAAGAAAAAATGGGATAATTATTGAAATTGTCGATAAAAATTGGAGAGAAAATTGATTAGAGTATGGTTGAAAATCTGATTAAATTAAATTTTATATAAAAGATATGTATTTAAAATTTTTTTTGTATTATATAGATAATAATCATTCTTTTTCATGCAAAACAGTGGAATAAATGAAATGTTTATTACTATATTGATAGATATAAACTTCTAATAAAAAATACTAAAAGTATTTCTTAACAACCCAAAAGTAACGTTTACGAGTTTATAAAGCTTAGAGGTTTCTATTTTTGATGTGCAGTCCTACGACTGACTGACAGTTTTGTTTTTTGATAAAACTATCATGAAATTGAAGATTCTTTAGTAACAAAAACTTTTTTGTTATAAGTTTTGCGTGGTATAAACCAAAAAAAAATCTCATTTTAATTTAAAGTAATTTTAGTAATATAATTATCGTAACATCACTTAAAATAATTTTATTTAAGATCTAGCACAACCACGTCAAACCATGTGCGCACGCAGCTGAGGTAACTCAGCTTTTCCTGAAATTCGTTCGGGGAGAGCGATCTTAGTTTTTGTTTCGTTTTAAGTCACCTGTAATTAATACGGTTTTTAAGAATATTCTAAAAAATCAGTGAAATTGAATTTATCTTTGCTTGCTATGCATTGATTGATGAATGTTTACACTTTTGTTTATATGTTTATATAAAGTTTTGTCGATATTGATTGCAAAATTTCGAGAATATTTAAACCAGTAAAATGGAATTTCTGTTAAGTCTGTAAGATTAATATGCAATAATATTTATTGTTGAATAATAATTAAAAATTGATAAATTTAAAATAAAGTCTGTATGTGAGGTTCCAACGGAAGCATGTAGACAGTCGAAACTAGATAATATAATGTTACCTTTGGTTCTGAGTCCTATCAAATCGTAGGCGGATAAAAAAAGGGACCTCTTGATTTCCGCAGAATTAAGAAAAGTAAACTGATATCTATAGGTTTGTTAGCGATCACCGTTCGACGTGAAATACATTTGTATGAAACAGGCCTGTTATCGGTCTTTGAATAGAGTAAATACTACATATTTTCGTAAATGATCTCGAATTATGATTTCAATATATTTAAACTTATTTTTCAGGTATAATAAGTAAAGAAATATTTTAAATATTACAATGTTTTAATAGTCCTGATTATTTTTTAAGAATGTGTTCAAATTAATTACGTTTGTGACGACAAAACATAATAATTATATTATAAATTCGGGGAAAAAGTTTCTTCTTATTTTATATGCAAATTAAAGATTCCACTATATTTTATTTATCTTTTCATTTATCTTAGAATATACATATGCCATTTTGTTCAACAACATGTTGCATTTTGTAGGTACTGATATAATCCCATTGCTGTAAGAATCTTGGGACTTCTGATTAAAAAACTGCGACAAGTAGTTTTGAGAGTCCTCTCTTGATGTTTAACTAATGCTACCTAAAGAATTCTGGAGAGATCGAAACAAGTGAAAATCTGTGGGTGCAAAGTCAAGCCATGTGGTGGATGCATTAATATTTCCCAATCAAACTCTTTCAATATTTGCTGAGTGGCTTAAGATGTGTGTCGTCTTGCGTTATCATGGTGAAAAGCCACACCCTTTCTGTTGATCAATTTCGGCCGTTTTTTACTACTACTACTTGCTCAAATGTCATCAGTTTTTTCAAATGGATCAAAACTGTTTTGTGGTCGATCCCCAGCGCTTCAGCTATGTCGTAAGAACTTATAAGTTGATCTTCTTCTACTTCTTTCAAAATGAACTGAAAACGTTAGAACTAGTTTTGTGCCGGTCTCACCGACACTGTAGTGGGTTCATAAACGTCTGAAATTTTTTTCGTGGCTTGTGTGACATTTTTTCTTTATTGTAATAAGACTTCAAAATATATCGATTTTTTTCGTCAGATCCACTCATTTGAATGGACATAAAAACAATAGAAAATAGCGGGACATCGTTTTTGCTTTTTGATGTAAAGTATCTTTTGCGGCGTCGGGGAGTAAGACTAACTTTTTGCCTGCGACGCGCGACGCGTGGCGACGCGTCGCTTCGGAGCATTCTGCCATCATTTGGGTAGTCGACTGTCGTAGCACTTCGTCGACCGACGGTCGTTATGTGAAGTATATCTACAGCGTAAGCGTTTGTAATAACAACCCAAAAGAATATGCAACTAGATATGGTACTACAATAGATGTTATACTCATAAGATACCTTGCTAATGTTATCTCTAATACTTTTGTATAATAATTCAGTTTATAATCGACCAATTATAACTCTAATAACTTCAAATACAGCGTCCAATGTTACCATTACCGAAGTAAATGACGACTGTAAATAAAATTTGTTGTTATATATATTTTTTATAATTTTCATTTAAAAAAATATATAATTTTCATGAATTTCACGTACATATTTATTACACTAAAATATCCTTTCATGCGCTTTTTCAATAAAGCACCGTTTCGATGTTTCACATCTGCCAGGCGTCCCGCGACGGCTTCCAAGTTGTACACAGTCTGTAAATATTAGGGTAAATACACCAGTTTGCAACTTTGAAAGTTAATAAGGCAGCAGAAACGCGTTTTGGAAAAACATTAAGTGTATATCAGCAATTAACAAATTCAATAATGCCTAGGCCTTTTTAATATATTTCTATTTGTCTTTTGTACAGATACCTCATGAATCAAAGCGATATTTATATCTATTATATGAATAACGAAAATGCAAAATTTACAGAAACGTTTATGTAGGCTGTTATGCTATTCTTAGTGATATAAAAGCTATTAATAAGAGTTTAAACCATTTCTTAGTGACAGAAAATTAATATATTACACTAGTTTTTAAGAGTTTCACAAAATAATACAAAACAGCGTATTTCTTTATAACCTTCAAGTTATTGTAACATTATACATTCTATGACTGCAAATGTGAAGGCTTTCATTTTTAATCAGCTTAATGCGTTAGCAATCTCTGGAATTGTCAATCATCGTAATTAAAAAACCATAGAAAATCAGAAAAAAATCTGGGGCAATTAAAAAAATGTTAAAAGAATACAACAGTATTATTAGTTTAAATACTAACCACGAAGCGATTAGGCAAAAAGTATCTAATTATCCGGAATCACAAATACCTGATTTAAACTTTAATGTAATTTCATAGCAAGAGACGTTTACAACGGAAAGTTTTTAAAAAATATTTTAAAATATTACACTAGCAATACTTGCGTAATGATAAAAAAAATAATTAATGACCTCTATGGAATGTTCGTCCGGATTTATTTGTGATTGAATTGAATATCACAAAAAAATATTAATTAGACTCAACCGTTATTATTTAAGTATGATTGTTGTTATTCCACGTTTTCGATGCAGATGATATCATAGGAGAGCATTTAAGTATTCAATACATATAATGTTGTTTCTTTATATGACGTCATTGTTAAACTAGTTTCTGCGTAGTCTAAAATATATTGATTAACGTGTAAATGAATTTCATATTATTATAATGACTAACATTGTGTTACATTCACAAACACATTAAATCTTCACCAGAATCAAGCACGTAAATCAATAATAGTACAAAAATCTTTAAATGCCATTTTAAAACGACTGCACATTTTAAAGTATACTCTATTATTTGCGGTGCGCGGAAAAAAGTTGATGTAAATAGGCATATATATTCACAATCGGATTTGCTCTAATGAGATCGATGAACTTGGATACCATTAACTTTTCTTCCTGTCATTAAACTGTCACTTTGAACCGGGTGTTCGAACGACATATTTCTTTTATCAAAATAAAACTATCGATTACAATACAAGTCAAAATTAGTTCCGTCTGATACCTAAACACTTTAATAATTTTAAAGTGTTTGATAAACTTTCAGTGTAATAAAAAGTGTATAAGAAAGACATTTTACGATACAATCTTTACAGTTAGCTCTAATTCAGCCTTTAATCAACTCTAAAACAGCTTGTGTCAATGATATAGAGCTACTAATCAGACGTATTAAAAGTAAAGGTTGGTTTATTTTAGTTCTCATTTACTCTTACAAAATCTGAAGAAATGTTTATACAGTAATTATACTACTTACTTATGAAACTGAAAGAATCCATGAAATCTTTTCTTCAGCTTTTATGCAGCAATTTTGTGCTACTTGGAGTCTTTTTGTTTTTACTAATACAATACAAAAAAACTTTTTCTATGATCTAATATGTTTATTCACAGAGAAAACACTAAAAGTTACGTATAACCATCAATTTAGGTACTTCATAAATTTTTTTATAGAAATGAACATGTCTGTTTATGCGGTTGAAACATTTATGAAAACAAGATTCGTAAGTGGGTAGGTACTTTACAAATTCTTAATTTACTCGTTTTTTATTTTTAACTCGTTATATTTATTAACAATACTTTTCAATATTTTTTAAAAATATTGAAAAGCAATATTTTTTAAACTATTTCTTTATGCGTCATTAAGTTTTTTTAACTGAATCACCGTTCATTATTATCGCTTGGAAAATTAAAAAACTTTACGGACGAAGTCACCGACGCCCGCTAGGGGGGCCCTGCCCCTCTGGAGCCGCACGTCGCGCGCGGGTGCTGAGGTTTGGACTCCGTAATTGAGCCGTGCGTTTCTGAGCTATATTGTGTAAGGCGTCAATAAATTAACATGAAATTGTACGCCCGGCGCGCGCGCGTACATCAAAGCTCATTACAGCGGGCGACCCGAATTACTCGCTATTATTCTAGGGTATTGTAGAAACAATAGGCATCGGCTCACTCCGTATTAATGGCGGTTTGCTTTGGAAATTAGTTTATTGTCGAGACTTCGTTTGACATAATTCTGAGGCGGCGATACTCCGTCGTGAGGGTGCGGGACTGGAAATTGAACAAGTCAGAGAGACGGCTTGTCTAAAAATTAGTTTATTCACCATCAATTAGTAGAAACTTTTACAAATCTTTGGAAATGTATTTGTATAAAACGTAGTAAATGTATAAAACGTAGATAATGTACAAAACGTAAGAAATGAATTTGAACATTTGATGACCAAGCGCCGACAAACGCTTTCAAACCGTTTTTTGGCGAAACGGTTTGAAAACGAAAGAATTTTATATAAATTAAGTCTCCATTAATATAATGAGCAAAAACAGATGTCTTCTTTCATATAAACATATTTTTGGCAAATGAATGTCTAGCAAAGTTAATTCACAACAAATTAACTAATTACATCAAATTAAATCAAAAATGTCTTTGTTCGTAGGTTATGAAATTACAGTTGAAATACGTCATTAACAAATTCTTTTCAACATTACCACCTATTCCAAATGCTAATTCAACTTGAGAAGAATGCGCAAGAAACTTAAAGGTTGCTCTTTGTTTACTCATCGAAACAAAATATTGAGCAATTAATAATTTAGTCGACATTTGGAAATAATATGAAGCAACTTGATAGCCAAAGAGTTTAAGCCGTGGACTTTTTTTCATTATCGGATACGGTATGACAGCCCTTACCATATAACTTTCTTTTAACAAAAACTTTTAAATTCTTAAAATACCATATTTTGAATTTCAGCCGGGATCTTATTAGAAAAGCACACACATTTTTCCTTAAATGATTTACTAACTTTGCTTAGACAGATTTTATGAACAACAAGATCGTTTTTATTTCTAGTGTTAATGCTAAGGATGTCGCTCATTTTTTCGAATGATTCTATATTTTTCTTGCCATATACCAGGTTTTCATATATGTGTTGTGCTAAAATTAAGGTATTAATTTCCTTACATTTGTCGTTGAGAGCTGTCATTGGTCTCAAATCATATTGATTTGATTTAATTGATACTTAGTTAATTAATATATTAATCAATAAAAGTCAATTAATACGGAAACGATGTTTTGAAATAGTAATAAAAAATGTATATAAAATGACTTCTAATAATCAAAGGAATTGATTAAGGTGAATTTTAAAAACGTGTTTTAATAATTAATTATTATTCAAACCTTATTTTTTATAGACCTAATAGTTCAGAAATATACAACTCAAATAGTTACTCGATATTTCGTTATGTACCGAGCCATGCTACTTTGAATGTATCGATTTTATCAAAATTTCATCACAAAATAGAAGAAACGTGTAACAGTCGCATTAATCTCTAAATATAGCTTTTTTTTGGAATGTTTTGAAGCTCTTTTTAAATCGCAGTTAATCCTGTACACCCACTACAGATTACAAGGGATATAAGACCCAAGTAGACCAGTTCTGTTACGGCTCTTAGAAAAATCGGGGTTTGGCTGCGTCATAGATACGGCCGTAGGTTTTACGTGAATACTTTCCGGAAAATATTTTCCTTGAGCGAATATGTATAAATACTTTTGAATACTAAGAAGTTCTTCGGCTTTAATGTAACTATAAATGTAGTCGTGAAACGTTCACTAGCTGCTGCTAAATGTATCTTTGATAATCGGTGTTGGTACATAATCGATGTCTACACAGTTCAGCGTTGATATAGAAGCGGTAACGTTATCCACGTACACAGGTTCGGTCGCCCCAGCCACAGGCGTCGCCGTCGTTCTACTGCTCGGACGATTTCATTCTTTTACGTCCCCAAGAGTGATGTTGTGTTTTATGGGTATCCCTGGATTGTTCTTGAGAAGCCTTTTCCAACCGTATATTATTTCTTTATTTTGATTTTGTTTTTTTGACTATTATAGACCGATATTACATTATATATTTCAATTTTTTACTTTAACTTTATATATATTTTCTATAATTATTTTTAACTAATATTTTATATTTGCAGTCTATAGATTTTGACAAGAGCTGACGATTAAAACTTAATCGAAGATCATAGCTCTTCTGAATCAAAATTTATACTAAAGAGCAATTTTGTGACACAGCGAAACGACCTCAAATTATTGCCCCTTCCCTCTCCGCTGCGTGTGATGCTTTGCAGTCCTCTCTAAATGTAATAAATGCTTTGATCTTTTAGCTATCGAGTGGTGTAATTAAATTTTGTATATAGATGATAGATATATAGCTGCAGCATCAAAATATATCCGCTGATTTTGTTATCATCAGTTTTCGGAATTGCTTCACACTATGAAAGCAAATTTAAAGACGTATTCATGTCAAAATAATAATTAAAGCAATATCGATAACAAAGGGCCATATTCGTACCTTAAGGCGCATTAGTGTTTTAGTAAAAAACAACTGCGGTCGTACTAATGGAAAGTAATATCGCATGACAGATCATGTGCTTCTTCTGAGCGGGTGATATCAGGCCTTAAGGATCTTCACGCTCCGGGACCGATCCGAGATATTTGAAGCTACTGTTAAACACTTTCACCGAACTTATCACGAACTCCATCTTATAAACTTTTTCCTCAAAACATTTTCATTAGATTTTAAGAAAAATTGTAATATGATTAATTAACAATTACGAATAGGCACGTTGTAATTGCATTGTTAACAACGGTTATTAGCGATCCCCGATCCTCACTACGCCAGCGCGGACGGTTCTTCGACCTGATATAAGAAAGATTCTGGGAAGGTGTCTCAGTGGGGAGAGAGGATCAAAGCCTCACACAACATGAGTTTATGGTTGCGATGGTAGCGATTAAAAGGTACCTCGTTTCTCGCTTTTTATTCCATTTTTTTACAGTGGACTCAGTATTATATTTCTTTTCGTAATCAAAATTCCGTTTTCAATTTTATATATAAAGCATGAATTGATATCTCGACACGGCGTGAACTATTATTCAATGAAGTTTAATTGATCGTCAACTATCCTTTTGATATCATACGCGTTAGAAACACAATAGTGGATCAACACTCAAGCTGATTACGGCGGGCGTCGGCGTCGAGCGTCGGTGTCGTAATTCGATTAACGCGCACGCGATTCCGGCCTGCTGTTTGTCGAGTCAGCACTTTCCCGTTCAGCTCTTTCAGTCGGACATCCCTAAATATATATTTAGGAGATAGTGGACTGGAGACTTTCCCGACGGGTGCAGGCGTCATTTTAGTGTTGACAATTTTCTACTTATAGTTGATCTACGAGAGTGTATTGTCAATAAGGCAGAAAATTTGAAATTTAAATGAACATCATTACAAAATAATTCAAGTTACTGTATGTCTGGACGTTTTTCCTAGTATTGTAGATTAAATAGTTCATACGTTGATGATGATCTCTACCCACTTGTCAATGGCTACTAGTAAATCTTTCGAGCTTGAACTTTTTTAATTTGTTTTGACGAATTTGGTACATTACACTTGGTAACAAGGGCCTGATGATGAAGCCAAAAAATCGATAGTGGAACTTTTCGTTATTCATTAGTGAGTCCCCGAATTTTTATTTATTTCTATCTGCGTATAAGCTAAAGAACTTTCAGTAAAGCAGACCGTTATTCTTCAACGTCGTCGCAGATGGAAGTGCTGAATACGAACCTTGAGTAGGTTAAGAAGGCAATGTAATGGTATTCAATTGAATTTAAGACGATAATTTGGATTTGAGAAAGTTTTGTTTAATTGTAATTATTACGATAATTTAAAACTCTTGGAACGAAGATTACATCAAATATACGAGTTTAATTATTAAACAGCATTGATTCGGTAGATTTAATTTTAGATAAAGTGTCTAGATTAATAAAATTTTAGTGGAAAAATGACGTATTTAATTTTGTTTGAGATCCCAAAAAACAGAAATTAATATTTTTTTAATAACTAAGCACAACTTATTGTGGATGTACATTCTCTTACTTCAGTTATTGAATAATGAATACATAACATTGGATTTAATTTTAGTTTACGCCAATGTCCCTGAAAATACACTACCTATCGGACGGACACTACTAATCGGACAAATATATCACCAATAGCTTGTAACACGTTGTTGGCAATCAGTGCCGTAATTTAAGTGATAAGTGTCTGCGCGTGATCATGTAGAAACACCAGTTTTGGTTGTATTACATCGGTTGTATATTGATATTTATCCGACTGGATTAGTAAGGTTTGCATATGTCAATGGCTATGCGTATATGTATAAAAAAAAAATTGTTATGTTAGATTGCCTCAACTATTGCCCGATTTCACCAATTGACGTTATCGAATTTGTCTCGATCCATTTTATAGTGTATGGCGATTGTAATGTAATTGCGTTCGTTGGGGAGTCGTATTCAGTAAAAAGTGGACCAACAAAAAGAACCGGCTAACGACGAAATGGATATGTCAAAGAATGTCGAATGGCCAACACTCGAACAGCACCAGCTCGAGATCGAGGACACGCCCAATGTCATTACAACTAAAATCGAGAACCAACCTGATTATTCATCATGAAGATCGTGTCTTCAAATATGGAATTCGAGAGACCGTGAAGAGCTTTCGTAGTCACTAAAACCACGTTTCCCCTAATATCATCGTAGGGTACAACACTAGTCTACATCAACGTCAAGGGTGCACTCTTATAAAAATCATAGAATATGTCGATAATTTTTTTTTAACTCTTTTGAGTTTTATTTATTTCATAAGCCGAACAAAACGACATTTTTTATAATGTTAATAATTGTAGAGTAGCAAGAGATGGCTCACTTGGTACGCATCTACGATTCGCAGTTTGAACCCGTAATGATAGATTGGGAGCCCATCGCTGCGTATAAGTGTCACAGTTCTTATCGTAGTGTGGAATTTTTCACCATGTTCTATTCACCATCAGCGAGTATTATTCTTAAATTATATTTTGTAAAATATAAGTGCAATAATTGTGATAAATAGTATTATTGCTTAATATAAAAATATTTTAACGTAATAATAACAATGATGGAAATTAATTTATTCAATCCCATAACAGTAAAAACAAATTAAACGTGCAAGGAAGAAATACAATTAAGTATGTAAGATTTACTGCAAACCGAGCACAATCTCCACGGATCTTTTAAAAACATACAATTTACTTTGAAAAATATCTCGGTCATCGTACTGAGATGCCAGAAACGACTCTTTCTTAAAATCGGATAGTAATTAGCGGTGTTATTTCTATATATATTTAAAGTGAACGTACTATCATGTTCATTGCACATGGTGCTGAGGTTAATAGAGAGAAAGAATAAGAGAGAGTCTGTTACGGAATACACTTGGAGGTGATGTGTAAGAGCTCGCTAGAACCAAACTAAAGGTTGAACAACCCGGGTAACAAATCAGTTGCTCACTCGAATTGTCTTAGACAGGTCAACTTTTCTATTTTGTAGCTATTTAATTTAAACTAAACATTTAATAAAAAAATAACACTTAAACTTAAAATCAAGTACAAAATAAACAACATGAATAGCATAAAAGGAGAAAATATATTTATCTTAAATCTCACGTTAGATTTTTATATCAAAAAATTTTTTTTTTTTTAAAGTATTGTCCCAAGTTTAATAAAACTGTGGAACTATCGTGTATATACATTGAAAACATTTATCTAAAAGTGATTTCGGGTGATGCATTTTAACTTCCTGTTAGAGTCTAACCTCTTTATCATGTTAGTAAGCCTGCCTTTTCTATCGGTTAGCCTATTCCGATATTTATTTTTGAAGCTGCTTCTTAAATCAGTGTATTTGCTCTTTCTGCCAACGCGCATGTTCCTTAGTCTATGTTTGAGCCCCCTTCTACCATCGATGCATCTTGTCCTCCTGTTGGCGAGGTCGTTCGACAGACATTTTCGAGCCTGCTCCTTTTGTCAGCGAGCATGTTCCAGGACTTATCCTTAAACCTACTTCTCCAACAGACGCATTTGTTGATCCTGTCTTCTAACATGCTTCAGAATTTTTTTTCAAACCGGTTTTTACAATCGTTGCAACTTTTCGTCTTGCAGGTCACAACACAATATGGACGTAGAAATTTCTACGCATTTCTAGGTAAAGATATGAATGTATTATATTCATTTAACAATAAAAGTATAACCAATTTTGTGAGCTAAAAATACCTTCATTTTCATGGTAATAATAATGTAAACACCTATTTCCCCGAAGGGTAGGCAGAGACTATAGATTTCAACATAGCACGATCTTTGCATACCTCTTTCTTTACTAATATCCATGAGTCTTTTCATGAAAGATTATCGGTTTTGGGTGCTTAAAATTTGATCTTTTTTTTAATATGCCATCAATTTGGTCTAGATAAGATGTTCTAAGGCGACCCTTGCCGACCTTTCTATCACGCACATGTGGACTGAGATTCCATGAGACCCAAAATCATAATTAAATTCTGATTCCTACTATGTACGCGAGTGAAAGCTGAATATGGCAGAAAAAAATAAAGTGTAATCAATACAGTGGAAATGCGATCTATGCGTAATATTTGTAGGTGTCTTTGAAAGGTAGATGTGGGAATAGTTATGCCAGAGAGTGGCGTGTATTGAAAGAAGATGTAGTGACTAGGAATAGGAAAACGTATGTTGCGGTGGTTTGGCCATCTGGAAAGGATGAATGAAAGTAGACTGACAATTAAAAATTGTAGAGCGAATTTCCATAGTCTAAGTAAAAACCTTCAACAGGCATACGTAATTTCTAATAGTTTTTTTTTATATGATCAGTTTTCTTACTAAAAATAGTGTTAAGCGAATCACCATTAAGTACTTAATAAAAAAATTACACACTTAACGACAAAACCCGTATCAATAATTTATAGACCACTATAATGACTTGACACGGGCTTGTGTTTCGATGCATTAATTGCAACGGCATACCGTGTGCATACATGTACTAGAGTATGCAATGTTTGGCTTCGCCGCAACATGCCTGCGAGCCACATTACTCTGCTGACTGTATTCCAAGCCCTATGAATGTACACCTAAACTAACGCGTTACTCGTCATTCGATATATACGATTAGATTGTGCATTATACATATACATTATAATTAAATTCAATTTTATTTATGAACATTTAGCATATTATGAATTTTAATAAGACAAACAGAGTATAGTAGTATATTAATAATCATGTTAATAATAACAGTTTATTGGTATAAAATGTATTATTAAATATAGAGAAATCAAAAAGTTGTCTTGAATGACAATCTGTGCACATATACACATCATACATAATGAGATTCCTGAGGAAATGCTGTTTTCGCCACTAAATTTATTTACGGTTCACATAAAAATCTGCCAGTAGTTGAACAAACAATTCAACCATAAAACTTCCTGTTAAAAATTTTTAAATACGAAAATATTTGCTTAAACTTTGGGCTTTTTGTCAATAGTTATTCATTTTCCGAAGCCTGTCGGTAGGTGGTGAAAAGAAAGTGGCCTGTACAAAATATTTTATACCAAAAAAAAAGAATATGATTTTATTTCTTCAGTGGTTATAATTATAATCAAATGTTAGTGATAATAAGGTTGCTGTTATTGGTATAGTTACGAACTTGTCTCGGAACTAGCTGAAAATGTTCGATGACAATATAAATTTTTTATAAGCTATTATTGCTAGGAATTTTGTTTTTGTAATTTAAATTACGCAAACGGACTTATAAGAGAATGAATATAAGAGAACTTGATACTAAGGCATACAAATACAACAACTTTTAAGTAACTTTATCTATGTTCCTAACTATTTAATCATATATCAACTGTTCAAATAATCAAAGGAAATTGAATTTTAAAACGATGTAAATAAATTGTATCAATTCTTCAAACCCACCTATTGAACGAGGTAATTGGTTTGGAAATACAAGTGCATATAACAAAGTGCAGGGGCTTCGGGCTGCAATTAGAATGCAGCCGCCGGCGCTCCAGGGGTCAGATTTGCGTCGGTGTTCTAGCCTCGACGACCGACAACTGTTTATAAAGAAATCTAGTATATGATATTTAGTAGAATATTAAGTAGAAAACGGGGTATTTTCAATTTTATTCCAACTCAGCAAAGTATAATATCGTATCTAGTATTGGAAATCATAAATTTACACGATATCGCAGTATTTAGTTTTCAAATGAGCCACCATTATTCAAAGAAATTCACATGATAAAGGCGAGGGTGCATGCCTTTTTTCACATGGGGAAATACTCATGAATACCAGGGACCTGGGGGGGGAGGACCAACTGAGTTATGTCAAAATCTAACCGATTAAAGCCTGATTTTACGGTCAACTTGACTGCAACATGAAAATGGGCCGACAGAGGAAATACCACAGTTTAACAGAATACATACGCAAAGTAACAGCTTCCGCTTTGTGCGTTTCGTCAGTAAAGTTCTACAGTGGCTTACTTTCCCCTCTTTTACCCCATACGTTTTCTATCAATTCCGACTTTATCCAATATTCTATTGCTACCCAAGAGGCCGGCAAAGCATTGGTGACTTCTCTGGAGTTCAAATATCCATGAACAGCGATAACCACCTATTCTCTAGTGGTTTAAAATCTCGTTCGTCCCGCATAAATACCACAAAAAAATTTGCACAAATAAAGGTGGACCACTTGTACCAAATACTGCTTTGCTACTTTATGTAGTGTGATTGATCCTAGGTGTGTACATCCACATTACAATGCAACGTTGACGTCATTATAATTTGTTGTTCCTATATTATATGACTCCACCACAAATGCATTCCTATCCCACATTTTTTTTTTTGCATTTCGTGGTAATAAAACCTTAAGGGGGCGGGCTTCTGTCGTTTGTTTGTTAGAAACGAAATTTTGGACCGACAACTCGACATGATCTCCAAGGCAATAATAAAACATTTTGAAGTATCTTCCAACTCGGCCAATCAGTATTTTACAAAACAACCCATTTGTATTGAAGAAACTATGTAAATTTGTATCATAATGCATAAAAGTCCATTACTCAAAACACATTTGTTTAACGTTAAATAAGTAAGAGTTCTTGAAAGAAACCGATAACTCAAAGTCTCTAGTGTAATATTATTATTTTTTTACTAATTGACCAAATTCATTCAAGACGCCTTAAGGACTCGCAATTATTTTAGCAACACACAACCCTAGCGCCGTAGTGAATCCGTATTATTTCCGTTACTGCTACCGCCTTTTTTGTATTCTCTTATCCTTTTATTGATTTAAAATGAGCGCCCTTTTCGACAATACACAAAGGCGGTAGAAGGGTTTCCTAGTAGGAGTGGAGTCGTAACAACATTGTGTATTTTGTCTTTATTTCTGTTACACGAGCTCTTAGAGGTTGATTTGCCGCTTTGTGTGACCTAACAAAGAACAGGCCGATCTCCTTAAATAGTATTGGTATAAGTATTTATATCAAAATATGCAAATTAATTCAATTTGAAAAATATAATTAACTATTTAGATTTCAAAAGGAACTAAAGTGTCTTACTTATTTTTTATAAGGCTGTGTACATTATGACACTGTAGTTGCATTAGGGCTTTGTAACCTAACTACTGAGACATATCATCCTCCAGTACTTTCCATCAAGTGGAGCGGCGTAGACTTTAACTTGAGTTCACCACCCATGGTCAGTGTGAGTCTGAGGCTGCCAATACCATTGACGCCGGTGCGATGATAATATCTGAGATGGAAGGTTTCAAGTGCTCCCCGAGGCACACAACGAAATGAAAAATCTCTGAGTATGCAAAGCAATGCTTTTGACCACTTGGCTACGACCATTATATAAACCATCATCTTATTCGTTCTACTTCAGCGGCTAGCTATTTAATGGATCGACCTTCGGAGATTTCTCTCAAATGTGCATTGAAATATCTGAAAACAAAATTTTCTTAATATTAGTTAATAAAATCAATATTTGATATTTTATCTTCTATAAGTTAGACTCAAATATTTTTTTTAATAGGGTTGATAAGGTACAAAAAAGGATGCATTTTATATACTATGTATAATTTTATGATTTGTATGCTGGCATAATTCCAAAAAGTAAAATATCACTTTCATGCACGGATTTATCTCAACTTATATAAATTAAATTATTCGGAATTTTTACAGAATAGCCTAAGATGCGATTTTAAAATTTGCTTTGTTACTTATACAGTTATTTTAAAACTCACACCTATTTCGTACATTGATTTAAATATAGAAAAATGTTACCTTACGATATATACGCGATGCCTACAATGTGGAAAACAAAATTATAGTACGTCAAAGAATTCTTTGCAATGCAAAATACTTCAAAGAATTGTCAAACAATTATTTATAATAAGTTTTTTTTTTTTTTATTTTATGCCTCATAATTACAATACCTCGTATAATCCATATTATGCGTCAATCAAGTACCGGACAAACTTAGATTCTGCTTCCTAACTTCTGAATAGACAAATTAGCACTAGAAGTGTTGTTATAATAGAAGGTACTAAATTCTCCTGCTTGTTAAAGGAGCTGGACGAAAAACGAGTGGAAGGCTCGTAAAATCCTTCTATTCCGGGAGAGTCATAGTACGCGAGAAGTTTTTATGGAGTAGTATATGTATAAATTTTAAGATAAATATAAATCAATTGTTTCTCGTGATCTAGCCTTGTTCGTAATCAAGAATCGATCGAAGGTCCAGATAAGGCAGCGTCGACAAGAGCGCGGACCGGTCCGGACGTCACCGGACGACGGGCGGCGTCCCGCTGGGAGGTGACTTGCGATTCGGACGGACACGTTCGGACGTCACGCTGTTCAACGGGACGACAAAATTGGCGTGTCGTGTTCGCGTACGCCGGCTTTAATATAACTTCTCACGTATCGAAGTCTTTAGCCCATGTAGAGCAATAAGGATAATTTTATAATAATTACTTTCAAAAATCATTGTAACACAACAAGTCAATTACTATGATCGGTGCCAAAACTTTTAAAAGGAAAATTCTATATTTATCATAACAATATCTTCAGTTATTCAAGTCGAATAGTACGTTTTTCTTTGTTATCGTTTATCAACATCTTTACAAATTGCCATATATTAATTTAATTTCTGTCGTATTGCTTGTACATCTTTTGGATGTAGTTCACAATGCTTCCTAATCATTGTATTACCGTATCTAAATTGCCAAATGTCGTCATAAAACTATGAGATAAAGTATTGTTATGTTAAATAATATGTATTGCACACACATCCCATGATATATAAGCTAGTTAAGGAAACATTTTCATAACATTTTAATATTTTGATTTTCCCAGCACGCTAGAGTACACCAAGAACTCAATTCTATACGATTAGTTCGACTATGTTTTCATTCCATATGTTAGTCTCACTGGTGTGTGGGCGCTCTGCACACCCTATTAATAAGCCTATATCTACTGTCCATCCATCGATCCATCTGTCTCTGTTTACTCTACAATGAAAGGGCTATATCATTTGAACTTTGATAAGTATTTACTTATTTTGAATATGTTTTTTATGATGAACATTCTAATGGATAATAACAAACGTAATGAAATAAATAAAAATAAGATAATCTACATATAATAAATGAGTTTACTCAAAGTTATTTTAGTTTCGTTCTATTATAAAAACTATCAATCGTACAAGCATAAAGTAATGTGTGATTACAGTGCAAACTTTAAAGTAATAAAAATTTCTGGTAAGTTGTACTCGTACAAACCTAGAGCTGAATAAAACAAGATTACATTTTTTTGATAAATACCGAACAGAAATATATTGTGGAGTGGTGTAAACCCTTGGTGGGCGCGACCAACGCGCACTGGACCTTTTTTCCCTAGAATATATAAAATTATAGTAGCTCACTTTTTAAAAACATAATTTGATAGTACACAATACATGTAAAATCAATACAGGCAATAATATTAATGCCTTCTATTTCAAATAATCTACAATTTATAAATAAATACGATAAAAAAAAATACAAAACGACTTCACCGCATGGTAAATATGTCGGACGTAGTTTAAAGACTCCAACGCAGTCGACGACCACGCGGCCGCTACGCCGTAACATCCAGATCGGCCGACGGCTGCTGACGACGACGTTGACGCGGCTGCTGTGGGAAACGTTACCGATAACTGAACATTGGACCAGATTAGGCTTCCATAGTACTAACCTATTTTGTTATTTCTGAGAACAACAATACGCTATCTAATTCATGAATCTGGAATCTATTGAACCTAGCCGTAAATTAATACCTGACATATGATATAGTTAATAGACGCAGATCAAAAAACAGTGACAATCGATTGATATTAACCTCTTATAACAATATATTACAATACATCAATCGAGAGCAAGTCTTTATGCACCTCTCAATCAATATAGTTCTGATTTTCAATTGCTAGTCAATTAGACTTTTCTATTTGTTGTAGCGTTAATAAATGATCGGTCAGATACGATAAAAGCTCCCCATAGATGTTAATATTTTAGGAACTCACTCGCTCCTCCGTCGCACGAAAGCACGATAAGGGCAGCACTACAGACGACGGCGGCCGAGCGCGGCCCGCTCATCAGGTCCGCGAGTCCGGCTTGAATTATTTATATGAGTACGGGTCCAGGTGCGGCCGTATGAGGGATTTGCTTACATTAGTCGAGGATTTACGGTCCTAAGCGCGGGCCACGGGTAATTATACAAATTCTAAACAAGTTTTGAATATTTATTGAAACGATAGTGTTATCAACCGTGCATGTTGTTCGTCGAATAGTACTCGTTACGAATGGCTGTATAATGCAGTATTTTGAAATGCTAGTCGGTGCGCAGGCGCGGGCGCCGTCTTTGAAATGACGCATATGTGAAGCAAAAAAAAAAAAAACGAAGAATTGAATGGATGCGAGTACTACTAACGTAGTGGAGATTCGTATTATTATTTTTAAGTAAATCTCAAAAAAGTTTTGAACAATGGAAGATGCGGCCTACCGTCATATACAAAACGCGTAGTCTCCCAAAATACAAGATAGCGTTGATTGGTCAATTATTTTTATTTGTGATATAAAAAGAAAGAAACAGAACGCTTCACGTGATACTGGTTTAGAGATAGATAATATAAATGCAAAATAATAATATGCTCCTGTATCGAATGGATAGTTATCAATATCTATTAAGATATCTTCTGTAAAGTATATAACGCAAATACAAAACTATTCATACAAAATGAAAATATAAGTAATTAAAAATATAAACATAATCAATAACCAGAATTTGATTTTTTTTTAAAGGAACGATAGACCTTTAATTTTATATTCTCGGAAAACATACTCTATCATATAGGAATATAAAAATTTCTGTTATTTTGTCCGTTTGTATGTCCCTGCAACTTTAAGACTAGTCTCATACTGTAATTAAATTTAAATTACACTAGTACACAATTAATATGACAGACATGAATTACATGAACTAGTAAAACACGATTAAATAAAAATTAAGCACAGGTATCGTTTAAGTTTAGACATAAATATTAATTTGGATTACAAAGGCATCTAATAGAATCTATGAAGGTGTTGTTATCGGCATGTCCTCTAAAAGTATCACGGCTTAGTCAAACTACCTTGCATCATAAAGTTTAAAAAATTAAAGCCTTATGAAAATGTCGGCGCTTACATCAACAATATCAATCAAATAGTATTTTCTCAGTCTGCAAAATTCGGATGGACAGTATTCCTACAGAAACGAGGTTGAGAAGTTGGAAACTGTAAATCAATACTCTATGGTTATCGAAAAGAAACTTGTTTGTATGTAATCAGTGACCCTAATTATTTGTACATTTGTATATATATCAATTTCCTAATGAAAAGAGAAGCGAGATATCAAGATAAAAGATATATGGATATGCACAATGCTGGTTTATCCTCTGGACTAAAAGTCGTCTTGGATATTTTGAATCCAGAATCTTTGGAAAATAATGCTTTAAGGGTTTCGTACCTTAAACAAATAAAAATTCTTTTTTAGATGTTAAATAGTGAATTCTTCCCAATCACTTAAAACAATGGCTAACAGTACTTCCTCAAAATTATTGTATAGGCCCATTTAAAAGCCCTTCCTTCAGCGCTCGCACCATTTAAACCACTACAACACAAATTCACAGGTGTACAATACACCAAGACAGCCTACTTACAAAGGCTCGCCTGCAATTAATTTAATTGGTCGAATAAAACACGGAGCCCTTTCAATTGTCGATTTGACGAGAACCTATTTATAGGGCCATTAATTAGCCCTTTGGTTTAGGCCGCTGTGCTCAGCAGTGCCGTGCGATGATCGATATTTTCAACGCATTTAATCATTTAAAGCTTTAATGACGCAAATTCGATTAAAAACTGTTCATGAATTAAATTCTAATAACTTATGTGATCCTCGGTATGAAATTAAGTTTTCACTTGGGGAAAAGAAAACTATCGTAAATTGCAGTACAATAGTGTTGGAATTTAAATAACCAAAAGTTATTTCATTATGGATTTTGAAGGCACCACCTTTTGTAGTTTTAAGTTTTTTCATAGTTATATGTATATAATTATATATTCCTATATATGGATTTGTAAACCCATTTCATCAGAATGGAACCATTACAATTATCGTGTCGTATAAAAACTAAATTCATGTTAGTATATTTACCTATATATTATGTGGATAAATAAGAATTTTCAATAATATGTCATCCAATATAAACGTTTTTTTTTTGTCATAACAAATATTTTTCCCACTTCAACGTAGTCGAGATTTAGACTGCAGTACGTCACTACGTCCGAGGCTCAAGTTAATGCCTTCATAGATGTTATATAGATGCACTGTCGTCGTGTCTAGACAAGATTCACAGGCGATTATTGTAATTGCTTCTATTGACGTTGAAACAAGATAAATGTTTTGGTGTACGGTTTTGATTCGTAGTGACAAGAAAATGAGATACTACAAGTATCTACGAGACACTAATGTAAGTTAATAGTGCGCAGAAAGCACCCTTATTGTTAAATGATCAATCAATACATGCTTAAAACTTCGTGAGTGGCGTAAACTCCTTTTGGCGAGTCTGTAAAACTTTCCCTCTACGACTTTATTAGAAGATGCTGCGTTTTCAAATGAGCATGATCGAAATATGAAGAATATATGACTTGATACATACTTAGTACTTAGCTTGTATTTATAAGCTACACGAAATAGTAAGTATTATATTATATATATATAGTAAGCATTTACAAGAAATACGAAAAATGTTTTGTCCGAAAAAAAATCTTTTCAAATTTATAGCTTATTATTGAGGTACATATTATTCGATTTATCAAATTTTATTTTTATTTATTTTTAAAAGATAAAGACTATAATAATCTACTTTTTGTGGGATGATATAATTAAATGTTACAACTTATCCTAATTTATCAAGCACTAGCTTAAAAAATAATTGTCTAATTCTATTTATTAATGAGAATAAAGGCAATATTTGAGAAACATAAAAATGAAAATTCGTTTTTCAATATTTAGAAAATATTCAAAAAAAAATGCTTACATAGTTTGATCAGATGGAAAAATATGCTTGATATGTCTATTCGTTTAATCTTTATACATTATATAGAAAAAGCTAAGGTCAAATGAAGAACACCTGCTTATTCATTCACTAGTCTCCCTTATTGTCCTTCATGGATTATTAGACGTTCAGATATCGAAAAGAAAACAACTCGATCTGAATAGCCATTCAAAACGTCGGTACATTAATATCACTAAAGCTAATTACGCGTCTCGAGCCTATTTATTCTCAATAATCAGAAATATATTTCATGCCTCATGAACAAATATCCATCCGAAAGTAGAAAAAATAACCACTTATCTAACGACGGACTGGATACCGATTCAAAAGCTATTTTCATTCGATACTCATTTTAATATCAAAGAACAAGGAGAATAATTACTTCATTTAAAATCAAGATCAAAGTTAATCACTTTTATTCAAAAAAACGTGTTAGGAAACGTGCTATTTTGAATGTTTGAATTATCATATAGAGTATTGTTCGTCGATTCGAAAAATGTGAAAAAGAAGAACCGGTATTTTACAATTGGCACGCAGTTACGTCATCTGTGTGTTCGTTAATGAAATGATAAGTTTTTTTTTCATGTCCCAGCCTTTAATATATTCCTTAAACTGTTCATTGATTAGGTTCAATATTTTTTTTGAAATGTTATTGCAAAGTTTTATACAAAAGAAGTTTCATTCATCGACAATCCAAACCTTTGAACCAGAAATTTTATATTCGTTCCTGGTATTTTCAGTATGACAATCACTATTCTTCGAAAAATTATTAGTGTTTTTACAGACATAAACCATATACCTATTCGCAAACATACTGTGAAGGGACTGTTGGAACATTAAAATTCTCAAATTTTTTTTTCATAAATTAGCCCTGAATATCAAATTGCGTATGGTTGAAGTAGACGTCCTTGCAATATAAATATTGTTTTAATATCTCTGCAGTTTTTACCCGCAATAACACTCAAGCCATAATAGTTTGAAAGTAGCCGAAGTACGCAGGTCTCTTGTTTGCTCATCGGTTAATCTTCTTGTTTGTCTAACTGCAACGTGGCCGAGCTCGGTCTATCGAACATTATCACAACATGTGGCCTCCATTGTAGATAGGAGCCCAAGGTGATACTCAAAATTAGGCTTTCAATCATAAAATTAAACATTGTATCCCTAAATTTCAGACTAGCATCAACTTGTTCAACATTATGTACTGTTTTTAAATATTTCGTTTTCTTAATATATTCAGTGATTAATTATTTACATTAAATCAGGTCGAGATACTGAACAGTACGTGGTTGGTATAAAGAAATTCTGTTTCTTGCCTATTAATTTAAAATACAAGGGAGGCGAACAATACGATATCAGCTAATTTGTCTATCAAGTATGGCAAATCGTCGATGTGTATTAAAAATAGAAGGACTAAAACTAGATCTTGTGAAAATCTCAAGGCTATTATATTTATATGAGATCGAATTCGTTTAATAACTTAATATACATAATCACTTAAATCTATCTCTTATATCCAGCCTCTTAAATATGACACCGTTAATTAGTTGACATAGTCATTCTTTATAAATGTTAGATATTGTCGTGCTACCGCCACGTCGTCGTCAGTTTTCGGCTTCTTATTTTTATTGTCTGGCGATGGCCCGCATTTATCTCTTCTCGAGCGATAGAGAAGAGATAAAACAAAACAGCGGAAAGAGAATGAGAAAGAAAAAGAGACATGCCGCGGGAGAAGCGGCCCGGCCTCGCTCGCTGCGGGCGCGCCCTCTTCCTTTCTCCGTTTTGGTCCAATGTCTTGATCACCGACTTGATAAATATACCGAAATTACGAATGGTATACTATGCCGACCCAATGCACGGGAGCCATCACATGCAATGTCCCACACGAAAAATTATATGCGCCGCGGAGATATTAATTTGAGCTGTACTGACCGCTAGATGGCGCTTCTTTCAGTTGCAGAGGTATTGAGGAAAAAATTGTGTAGAGGTATATTTTATTTCAGATTACTATTATGTCGTAACACTAAATATTTCAATTTATGCATTCAAGTTTTGTGAGCTATACAATCAAAAGTTTTCAACAAATACGAAAGACTCCTATAACATCTTCGGCGTTTTCCCATGCACCTAAAATATGTTGCAAAGGTACTCCAGTCTCTCGTGGATTTTCCTTTTGAAATTGAAATTCGTTTTTGTGTAATAAATTATTGGAAGTGGAATGCGACAGCATTTCATCAAAAATAATTTCTTTAAAAATGTTACTTAAAGTGGGCAATACACATAATGGCCTGTAATGCCTAAGGTACATTTTATTAGATGATTTAAAAGAGTGATGTAGTTTACTATATTTCGTTAAATTCGGGGATACTCACTTTTCGACAAGCATATTGAATATTGTAGCTAAATAAGAGGCTATGATGTCAATAACAAAACCGACCCCCTTCACGAATAAATTCGTTAAATTTTTAAGTTATTTTTCTTTTGAGAGATTTAAAAGCAATCTTGATTATGATATAACATATTTTTGAAAAATAAAAACTCATTTTCCTCAAGCGAAACGTTGCGGTTAGAAAAAAAAAAGTACAATTCGGGAATGAGTTCAGAATCCTAGTAGTTTTATAAGAAATATTTTGGGGAAAACCACTAAGAACTTCGACAACAATCGAAGACGTGAGAAACATGCCCCTCTCATGCAGAGGGCATTCATTGTTCGACCTTTGCCAGTTTCACTATTTATTATTTGCCAGAAGTATTAGAATTTAATTAGCTAATTTAACTCCTAAGTTTATTTTTATGTGTAAATAAATTTGGCCTTTATGTAAACATTCTTGAGTATGTACAATTGGTCATAATGTACAAACTTGAAGCAAAGAATATCATTTTTCTATAAAACATATAGTTTTTCTACTTTTTCGTATGCTCAGTTTAAACCATTCACAAGATTTCATTATATTCTTGGAGTTTAATACTTTCAATTTAACTTTTAGAATTCTTGTTATGTTAATTTTTTAAAACATATGTAGATAGTTTTGTCTTGAACTAGGCTTTCATTTTTAATGGCAAATTTAATAAATTGCCTTTTAGGCAATGATCGATATTTTAAGTTTGAAAACTTATATTTAGGATTATTAGCGAAAACCAAAATGTTTAGATTGATAACTTATTATCATTTTTTTCCAAAGACTTACATATACAAAAAATGTTATCAATTACGTGTATGGATACAGCCATTTTTATGGATTCTAAAACTATATTAAACAAATTGAAAGATTTTAAATAATTGTATTGTGTCGTTTTATAGTAGTGAATCCAATAGTAACTCCATGTTAAATAAATCATAAAGTAGAAAAACTTTTTTTTTAATTACACAATACGTTCAAAGTATAATTATTTCGGAATTCCATATGTAACCCGGATATTTTAAAAATAAGTTCTTAATGTACTGTAAAAAATGCATAATGATATTATTAATCTTAGACTTATGAATTAAATTCAAATTATATTATTTGATCATCTTCCTTGCTCTTGGCGTATTATTCTTTTTGACGTGAGCTACCTTAGTTTCCGATGCCCCATTAATGTCTTCAGGCCAGCCAATAGATCCACTGGTACCCGACTCAGTTCGTTTCATCTAGAAATCCTAAATTGTTTCAGAACGTTCTTATCCTTATTTCAAAATATACCTTTTAAGTATCAGTTTCACTCTCCTATTTTGTATACGATAAACACAAATTCGAAAATATAAAGCTTTCTCTCATGTTTATATTATTTATTTACCTTACCTTGTCATTGTATCTGTCCACGGCAGTATTTTTATTTTTTTTTTTTAATTTTTGTATTCACTTTTATAAATCACAACTCACCAAATTACAGTATGAATAATGTAACTGCGATCATACGTAACATAAATAACTTCTTAAAACTTGTGATAAGGATCCTTACGATCATTCTGTGGGTCAAATCAACAGATATTCCGAGTGTAAAGAAACCTGTCGTTTATTCTAATAATATAGTCAATGTTATATAATATAATTCTCACTTTATCAACGAGTCATGTGAGGTGGTGTTATAATTATTTTTATAGTCTTAGGTATGTTACAAATTCTTGAAACTTGTTCCTAGTTTAAGTCTACTTCTATACATTAAGCAGTTGTCATTTCATTTTCAGATTTTTTTGTCAATTATTAGAGAGAGAGAGAGAGAAAAACGAATAGTGGAAGAGTATGCACTTGCATCATATACAAAAGATCTTTGTTAGGGCTTTACAAAATTTAAAATACTTTGTCCGTTTTTGTTTACAAATGGTGAAAAGAAACTAAAACTAATAGATATTCTTAATGTTTTCGCCTCATTTAGTTAATGTCAGAATAAGACGTTAAATTGATTTAGAAAGTATTGGACTATAAAAAAAGATTCTCCATATTTTTCAATACTTGGAGTTGTAAACTCAATCAGCTAAACTAGATTAAAATTGTGTCATTGGTCTACAGTCGATATTGACTTTAATTACAATACCAAAACAATAAAGTATTTACTAAAATATAGAAAGTCCACTGGGCTATATATCTCGAGTAAATATGTAGCATATAATATAACCGATATCCAGTTTGTGTTAAATGTATTCTGTAAACAAACACCTCGCTAATATTGGTCAGGATCGTTTTAGTAGTTGGTCATCACGTTGATCACAAAGAAACTTTCACAATGAGGCCCCTCTAAAAAAATTACAATTCTCGTCCCCGTCCCCAACTTCTGCCCGATTCTGATAATACAATCAAAGTAATAGTCCCAGAGGAGCGGACCCCAAACAAAACTTCGATACAGAGTCAAACAAAGTGTCATTGAATACAATTAATGCTTGGTTGCGCCTATTGTGCGCCTGCGCCGCGGCCGTCTCCCTTTCAGCCCTTAAACCCGGGGGCACGGTAGTACCCTCGCCAAGTACATATTAAAAAGGAGACGCTACGGTAATGTCCCTCAAAACTTTTCTGTGTATCTTTCTCTCGTTACTGTTTTGATCTAGATATAACAATAGATCTTAAACAATAAAACGCAGAGTTAGAAAATTTTCAGACCAAACTTGACTATTTTCGAAGTTGATTCATTCTTTATAAAAATTTGCTAATTTTCACTCATTCAACGATTTACACAATACCTTTCTGTTTTTTACAACACTGCCTCTAATATGTTGTTGATATAAATTCTGGTGACTAATTTTATATTTTAATTATATTTTCAAATAATGAAACCAATTTTAACAAAAACTTGATTTTTACCAAAAATTTTTTTATAGCTTTTTGTTCGGATTCTTGTACAACTATATAATATTGTTTACTTATAGCATCTCTAATATCGACTACATGTTTTTGTTTTCATCCTCAACAAAAATGGACAGGTGTCATAAGTTTAAAGTGTGTATCTGTGCATCTGTACATTTTTATATTTGTGTGTCTGTTTGTCTGTCTGTGTCATCGTGACTCCCGAATGGATGAAATGAATTTTATTTCGTTTTTTTTTTGTTGATCGATCTAGTGTTTTTACTTACGATTCAAATAATACGATATCAGCTCTTTTCAATTGATTTATGGATGTGATGAAATGAATGAATTTGTACGATTCTCAACTCCCTCAACGACCTGCAGCAGAAATATTGTGTTTGAACTCATTGGAATGGTATTTTTATTTTGTAGATAGATTGTAAACAGGATCTTATAATTAAATAGAAACAGAAATTACTATAAATTGATAATGGATTCTAAACTGATTTCACGCATTTGATCGATATACGATATGGTACTGTATGTGGTGATGTAGTATAATGTGTACCCATATTGAATGAAAAATTAACGATAGAAATAGATTGAATGAACGATTTAATATAGTATGATGCTGAATATAATAAAGCACAGTTAAATACCGTACGGAATACGGACTACGAACCTGAGAGGTGGGCAAACGAATCAAATTAATGAACGATTACAACACCCTCATTGGCTGAATATCCTAAATATGAAAATTTATATACCATTATTCTTTGAATTTAATATGAGATTCTAACATTGAGAATGACGTCTGATTTTCTTATTATTTGAAGATTACAAGTATTTCAGGAAGTATAATAGCTACTACTTTAATATTTAATCCAGTTATTATTAGCATGTAAATGGCTTTCGTTGTATAATTTCAAAATCAACATTCGATCGGTGGAAATCGGTGGAAACTATTCTATACAAACATGTAACTTTAGAATTTTATGAAATTACAAACTTTTTTCGTCCTGACTGGCAACACTGCTGCCTACTGTCACAGATGTGTTTCGCACTCGAAATAATAATCAATATTATTACTTAATTAGCTATTAGTGTTATCAAAATAGAGTAATTAGCTTAGTTATCTCCTTAAGAACACAAAGTGTAAATATTTTCTCTACGCACTACACTACAATCACTACATAGTACAAAAGTGCTGCGCGTGAGTGACGACGCGACGCCATTAAACATTTGAACTCTATTTACACACGTTTCATTAATTTCGAATAGTATATTTAGTTTGTGAATCTGTGATGTGCCCTGTTGTGCTGTGGCAGACCCAGATCGTCGCTATCAAGGAAATCCTGGTGAGATCGCTCCATTTACACATTGTTTACCATAGAAACGAATCTGACAGTATCTAACAAAGGTGCAATAGTATATACACTTCTCTATAAATCGAGTTCCCACTTTACTAATAGAGAGTTCCTAATACTGCTTTACATATATACTATTCTTACACACCATAGAATACTACAGTCAAAACACTGAGTGCATTGTTATAATTTTAAACACTACCTTGTAATAATAAACATTAAGAAAAAAAAAAAAAAAAATAAAAAATAAAAAATTGAACACTTAACTATTAAGCTAATTATAATGTAAATGCATGCATACTTTTTAGTTAATTAGTTACAGATATCTATTGATTGTCATACTCAATTAATATTTATTGACAGCACATAATTAAAATTAAAACTGATTTATATATTATTGTTGTTACACATCACAAAACTATAGTAAAGATACTAACTGTATATTATAAAGACAGCTAGGAATATAGCTCTTAGGTTAAGACAGTATTAAGAAATAAGTGCAACAGAGTTGTCGGTTTAGAAACAAGAGTGTGTAAATTCACATACCTCTAACTTAATTGCAATCATACACAGTGATTACTGACTGATAATGAGTATGTAGAATAACCGTATATATATATCATAATATATCAACAATACTGAATAACCTAGTATTATAAATAGTTATAAACTATAGGAAATATAATCTTGAGGTATAACAATTATTAAAGGACATAGTTAATGGTCTACTTCTGTATAAGTGCATATTATGAATCGATCAGTAGTAGAACTGCTTCGCTCATAACTATAAGAGTCTATTAAGTTACCTAAGGAAGCACTATACCTAACAGTAAAATACAACAAACTGATTTGCAATATAACAATTGAGTACTATTTTATTGGTCATAGGATGAAGTAGAAATAAAAATTAATACATTATATGATACATATCATTATATGATACAAACATCTCGAGCTGACTGATAGTAAGTAATTATTAAGTATTATACAAATAGTAAGTACTAATAGATAACTTTTGATAATACCACAGGACAAGAACAGTTGGTACATATATACACGTTTGATAATAATCCCTACAATATACCTATTATCCAGTAGGAGACTGAGAAATCAGAAATTTTTTGTCATTCGAAATATACACTGGTTTTGTTAATTTTGTAACAGGATTACCACAACAAATAATAAATCACTGTGCTGTAATTACAAAACAGCATAAGATATATATTATTGTCATTTGTAGTGATTAACACTACAAACTGAACGATACATCTACTATAAAGATTATTATCAATCATTAGAGGGCGAAGTGATTAGTAAGTTATATTAGTAAAAGCAAAAATAGGAATATTATTAAACACTGAATCAGCTATCAATTGACTAACAATACAGACTCCTAAGAAACTGCAAAGAGACCTGATAATTAATATATTGTACATCTAAACTAGAAATTTTAGTTTCAAGTTTCAAGAAGTAGGAAACCATAACCCACAATGGAAGAATACACAATCATAAAATAAAAGGAGACGGTAACTGTCTATACAGAGCAATAGCACACCAAATAAATAAGCTGTTTGGGCTAACATTCGATCATAAAATGGTTCGAAAAGACTTGGCCAAATTTGTTCAAGAAGGCTAGACCACAATCCGTGAACGATTATAGAAAGATATCAATCTGCAACGCAGGCTACAGAATTTATGCCACTTACCTCTAAAAACTTTTAGATGAAGAAATCGAGACTATGGGCAATTATCAATGGCCTTTATGAGGTACAGATCGACGGACGATCACATATTTGTAGTTAGACGAATTCTGGATGAAAAATGGAAGGCAGGTATTCCGCGTATGTACTGCAACTCGACATTGAAAAGCATTTGATTCGGTGACTTTTGTGCTTTATATGATATTCTGAGAACAAGGGTCAATACTACTTTAGCCAACAGAATCATGTCTTGTCTCAAAGAACATACGTCAATCCTATGGTTTGGACAAAACCCAAAATCACCAGCGAAAAAGGGGTCAAACAAGGATGTCCACTCACCTCTGGCTCTTTACCATTGTGTTGGACGACGTTTTAAGAACTCGAGAGTTAGTCAGTGAAGTAAGATTGGATCAGATGCAGAAATTAATCTCCCCGTCATATTATCATTCGCAGACGATATTATCATTATAGGTGATAGTACCACAGTTCTCACCAATATAATGAAGAACTTAAAAGAACACCTAATTTCAGTGGCTTAAAACTAAATGAAACTAAGACAAAGATGCTAGTCAGAGATCCAATCAACAAGAGCATAGCCAAACAAACACAGGAAATAAATGGAGTCCTAATCACCCCGTGGACACCATTAAATATCTGGGTACATACCTGACCTCAGAGCTGTGTCGAAGAGACACGATAAAGGCAAGATGTAAACAGGCAACCGCAATGCGAAAGGTCTCATTCTTCATCAAGAAGACCAAAATGCACTGGAAAATCGCTGTTAATTTTACAAAATGGTCTCCTCCATGACATACGGTCTGAACGGTAGCATTAACCAAATCAAATAGAACAAGACTGAGACAG